>CAUEGI010000001.1:0-170207 GCA_958496175.1 Sisyra terminalis
AGTGATCAAAAATTCGCGGTGAGGATGTCTGAAAAAGTCTTTAAAAATTCGCGGTGGGATGTCTAAAAAAGTGATCAAAAATTCGCGGTGGGATTGTCTGAAAAAGTCTTTAAAAATTCGCGGTGGGATGTCTAAAAAAGTGATCAAAAATTCGCGGTGGGATGTCTGAAAAAGTCTTTAAAAATTCGCGGTGGGATGTCTAAAAAAGTGATCAAAAATTCGCGGTGGGATGTCTGAAAAAGTCTTTAAAAATTCGCGGTGGGATGTCTAAAAAAGTGATCAAAAATTCGCGGTGGGATGTCTGAAAAAGTCTTTAAAAATTCGCGGTGGGATGTCTAAAAAAGTGATCAAAAATTCGCGGTGGGATGTCTGAAAAAGTCTTTAAAAATTCGCGGTGGGATGTCTAAAAAAGTGATCAAAAATTCGCGGTGGGATGTCTGAAAAAGTCTTTAAAATTCGCGGTGGGATGTCTAAAAAAGTGATCAAAAATTCGCGGTGGGATGTCTGAAAAAGTCTTTAAAAATTCGCGGTGGGATGTCTAAAAAAGTGATCAAAAATTCGCGGTGGGATGTCTGAAAAAGTCTTTAAAAATTCCGCGGTGGGATGTCTAAAAAAGTGATCAAAAATTCGCGGTGGGATGTCTGAAAAAGTCTTTAAAAATTCGCGGTGGGATGTCTAAAAAAGTGATCAAAAATTCGCGGTGGGATGTCTGAAAAAGTCTTTAAAAATTCGCGGTGGGATGTCTAAAAAAGTGATCAAAAATTCGCGGTCAAAATTCGCGGTGGGATGTCTGAAAAAGTCTTTAAAAATTCGCGGTGGGATGTCTAAAAAAGTGATCAAAAATTCGCGGTGGGATGTCTGAAAAAGTCTTTAAAAATTCGCGGTGGGATGTCTAAAAAGTGATCAAAAATTCGCGGTGGGATGTCTGAAAAAGTCTTTAAAAATTCGCGGTGGGATGTCTAAAAAAGTGATCAAAAATTCGCGGTGGGATGTCTGAAAAAGTCTTTAAAAATTCGCGGTGGGATGTCTAAAAAAGTGATCAAAAATTCGCGGTGGGATGTCTGAAAAAGTCTTTAAAAAATTCGCGGTGGGATGTCTAAAAAAGTGATCAAAATTCGCGGTGGGATGTCTGAAAAAGTCTTTAAAAATTCGCGGTGGGATGTCTAAAAAAGTGATCAAAAATTCGCGGTGGGATGTCTGAAAAAGTCTTTAAAAATTCGCGGTGGGATGTCTAAAAAAGTGATCAAAAATTCGCGGTGGGATGTCTGAAAAAGTCTTTAAAAATTCGCGGTGGGATGTCTAAAAAAGTGATCAAAAATTCGCGGTGGGATGTCTGAAAAAGTCTTTAAAAATTCGCGGTGGGATGTCTAAAAAAGTGATCAAAAATTCGCGGTGGATGTCTGAAAAAGTCTTTAAAAATTCGCGGTGGGATGTCTAAAAAAGTGATCAAAAATTCGCGGTGGGATGTCTGAAAAAGTCTTTAAAAATTCGCGGTGGGATGTCTAAAAAAGTGATCAAAAATTCGCGGTGGGATGTCTGAAAAAGTCTTTAAAAATTCGCGGTGGGATGTCTAAAAAAGTGATCAAAAATTCGCGGTGGGATGTCTGAAAAAGTCTTTAAAAATTCGCGGTGGGATGTCTAAAAAAGTGATCAAAAATTCGCGGTGGGATGTCTGAAAAAGTCTTTAAAAATTCGCGGTGGGATGTCTAAAAAAGTGATCAAAAATTCGCGGTGGGATGTCTGAAAAAGTCTTTAAAAATTCGCGGTGGGATGTCTAAAAAAGTGATCAAAAATTCGCGGTGGGATGTCTGAAAAAGTCTTTAAAAATTCGCGGTGGGATGTCTAAAAAAGTGATCAAAAATTCGCGGTGGGATGTCTGAAAAAGTCTTTAAAAATTCGCGGTGGGATGTCTAAAAAAGTGATCAAAATTCGCGGTGGGATGTCTGAAAAAGTCTTTAAAAATTCGCGGTG
The DNA here is from genome assembly GCA_958496175.1 of Sisyra terminalis. Taxonomy (NCBI): domain Eukaryota; kingdom Metazoa; phylum Arthropoda; class Insecta; order Neuroptera; family Sisyridae; genus Sisyra; species Sisyra terminalis. The sequence goes on from CAUEGI010000001.1 coordinate 1,972, forward strand.
GGATGTCTAAAAAAGTGATCAAAAATTCGCGGTGGGATGTCTGAAAAAGTCTTTAAAAATTCGCGGTGGGATGTCTAAAAAGTGATCAAAAATTCGCGGTGGGATGTCTGAAAAAGTCTTTAAAAATTCGCGGTGGGATGTCTAAAAAAGTGATCAAAAATTCGCGGTGGGATGTCTGAAAAAGTCTTTAAAAATTCGCGGTGGGATGTCTAAAAAAGTGATCAAAAATTCGCGGTGGGATGTCTGAAAAAGTCTTTAAAAAATTCGCGGTGGGATGTCTAAAAAAGTGATCAAAAATTCGCGGTGGGATGTCTGAAAAAGTCTTTAAAAATTCGCGGTGGGATGTCTAAAAAAGTGATCAAAAATTCGCGGTGGGATGTCTGAAAAAGTCTTTAAAAATTCGCGGTGGGATGTCTAAAAAAGTGATCAAAAATTCGCGGTGGGATGTCTGAAAAAGTCTTTAAAAATTCGCGGTGGGATGTCTAAAAAAGTGATCAAAAATTCGCGGTGGGATGTCTGAAAAAGTCTTTAAAAATTCGCGGTGGGATGTCTAAAAAAGTGATCAAAAATTCGCGGTGGGATGTCTGAAAAAGTCTTTAAAAATTCGCGGTGGGATGTCTAAAAAAGTGATCAAAAATTCGCGGTGGGATGTCTGAAAAAGTCTTTAAAAATTCGCGGTGGGATGTCTAAAAAAGTGATCAAAAATTCGCGGTGGGATGTCTGAAAAAGTCTTTAAAAATTCGCGGTGGGATGTCTAAAAAAGTGATCAAAAATTCGCGGTGGGATGTCTGAAAAAGTCTTTAAAAATTCGCGGTGGGATGTCTAAAAAAGTGATCAAAAATTCGCGGTGGGATGTCTGAAAAAGTCTTTAAAAATTCGCGGTGGGATGTCTAAAAAAGTGATCAAAAATTCGCGGTGGGATGTCTGAAAAAGTCTTTAAAAATTCGCGGTGGGATGTCTAAAAAAGTGATCAAAAATTCGCGGTGGATGTCTGAAAAAGTCTTTAAAAATTCGCGGTGGGATGTCTAAAAAAGTGATCAAAAATTCGCGGTGGGATGTCTGAAAAAGTCTTTAAAAATTCGCGGTGGGATGTCTAAAAAAGTGATCAAAAATTCGCGGTGGGATGTCTGAAAAAGTCTTTAAAATTCGCGGTGGGATGTCTAAAAAAGTGATCAAAAATTCGCGGTGGGATGTCTGAAAAAGTCTTTAAAAATTCGCGGTGGGATGTCTAAAAAAGTGATCAAAAATTCGCGGTGGGATGTCTGAAAAAGTCTTTAAAAATTCGCGGTGGGATGTCTAAAAAAGTGATCAAAAATTCGCGGTGGGATGTCTGAAAAAGTCTTTAAAATTCGCGGTGGGATGTCTAAAAAAGTGATCAAAAATTCGCGGTGGGATGTCTGAAAAAGTCTTTAAAAATTCGCGGTGGGATGTCTAAAAAAGTGATCAAAAATTCGCGGTGGGATGTCTGAAAAAGTCTTTAAAAATTCGCGGTGGGATGTCTAAAAAAGTGATCAAAAATTCGCGGTGGGATGTCTGAAAAAGTCTTTAAAAATTCGCGGTGGGATGTCTAAAAAAGTGATCAAAAATTCGCGGTGGGATGTCTGAAAAAGTCTTTAAAAATTCGCGGTGGGATGTCTAAAAAAGTGATCAAAAATTCGCGGTGGGATGTCTGAAAAAGTCTTTAAAAATTCGCGGTGGGATGTCTAAAAAAGTGATCAAAAATTCGCGGTGGGATGTCTGAAAAAGTCTTTAAAAATTCGCGGTGGGATGTCTAAAAAAGTGATCAAAAATTCGCGGTGGGATGTCTGAAAAAGTCTTAAAAATTCGCGGTGGGATGTCTAAAAAAGTGATCAAAAATTCGCGGTGGGATGTCTGAAAAAGTCTTTAAAAATTCGCGGTGGGATGTCTAAAAAAGTGATCAAAAATTCGCGGTGGGATGTCTGAAAAAGTCTTTAAAAATTCGCGGTGGGATGTCTAAAAAAGTGATCAAAAATTCGCGGTGGGATGTCTGAAAAAGTCTTTAAAAATTCGCGGTGGGATGTCTAAAAAAGTGATCAAAAATTCGCGGTGGGATGTCTGAAAAAGTCTTTAAAAATTCGCGGTGGGATGTCTAAAAAAGTGATCAAAAATTCGCGGTGGGATGTCTGAAAAAGTCTTTAAAAATTCGCGGTGGGATGTCTAAAAAAGTGATCAAAAATTCGCGGTGGGATGTCTGAAAAAGTCTTTAAAATTCGCGGTGGGATGTCTAAAAAAGTGATCAAAAATTCGCGGTGGGATGTCTGAAAAAGTCTTTAAAAATTCGCGGTGGGATGTCTAAAAAAGTGATCAAAAATTCGCGGTGGGATGTCTGAAAAAGTCTTTAAAAATTCGCGGTGGGATGTCTAAAAAAGTGATCAAAAATTCGCGGTGGGATGTCTGAAAAAGTCTTTAAAAATTCGCGGTGGGATGTCTAAAAAAGTGATCAAAAATTCGCGGTGGGATGTCTGAAAAAGTCTTTAAAAATTCGCGGTGGGATGTCTAAAAAAGTGATCAAAAATTCGCGGTGGGATGTCTGAAAAAGTCTTTAAAAATTCGCGGTGGGATGTCTAAAAAAGTGATCAAAAATTCGCGGTGGGATGTCTGAAAAAGTCTTTAAAAATTCGCGGTGGGATGTCTAAAAAAGTGATCAAAAATTCGCGGTGGGATGTCTGAAAAAGTCTTTAAAAATTCGCGGTGGGATGTCTAAAAAAGTGATCAAAAATTCGCGGTGGGATGTCTGAAAAAGTCTTTAAAAATTCGCGGTGGGATGTCTAAAAAAGTGATCAAAAATTCGCGGTGGGATGTCTGAAAAAGTCTTAAAAATTCGCGGTGGGATGTCTAAAAAAGTGATCAAAAATTCGCGGTGGGATGTCTGAAAAAGTCTTTAAAAATTCGCGGTGGGATGTCTAAAAAAGTGATCAAAAATTCGCGGTGGGATGTCTGAAAAAGTCTTTAAAAATTCGCGGTGGGATGTCTAAAAAAGTGATCAAAAATTCGCGGTGGGATGTCTGAAAAAGTCTTTAAAAATTCGCGGTGGGATGTCTAAAAAAGTGATCAAAAATTCGCGGTGGGATGTCTGAAAAAGTCTTTAAAAATTCGCGGTGGGATGTCTAAAAAAGTGATCAAAAATTCGCGGTGGGATGTCTGAAAAAGTCTTTAAAAATTCGCGGTGGGATGTCTAAAAAAGTGATCAAAAATTCGCGGTGGGATGTCTGAAAAAGTCTTTAAAAATTCGCGGTGGGATGTCTAAAAAAGTGATCAAAAATTCGCGGTGGGATGTCTGAAAAAGTCTTTAAAAATTCGCGGTGGGATGTCTAAAAAAGTGATCAAAAATTCGCGGTGGGATGTCTGAAAAAGTCTTTAAAAATTCGCGGTGGGATGTCTAAAAAAGTGATCAAAAATTCGCGGTGGGATGTCTGAAAAAGTCTTTAAAAATTCGCGGTGGGATGTCTAAAAAAGTGATCAAAAATTCGCGGTGGGATGTCTGAAAAAGTCTTTAAAAATTCGCGGTGGGATGTCTAAAAAAGTGATCAAAAATTCGCGGTGGGATGTCTGAAAAAGTCTTTAAAAATTCGCGGTGGGATGTCTAAAAAAGTGATCAAAAATTCGCGGTGGGATGTCTGAAAAAGTCTTTAAAAATTCGCGGTGGGATGTCTAAAAAAGTGATCAAAAATTCGCGGTGGGATGTCTGAAAAAGTCTTTAAAAATTCGCGGTGGGATGTCTAAAAAAGTGATCAAAAATTCGCGGTGGGATGTCTGAAAAAGTCTTTAAAAATTCGCGGTGGGATGTCTAAAAAAGTGATCAAAAATTCGCGGTGGGATGTCTGAAAAAGTCTTTAAAAATTCGCGGTGGGATGTCTAAAAAAGTGATCAAAAATTCGCGGTGGGATGTCTGAAAAAGTCTTTAAAAATTCGCGGTGGGATGTCTAAAAAAGTGATCAAAAATTCGCGGTGGGATGTCTGAAAAAGTCTTTAAAAATTCGCGGTGGGATGTCTAAAAAAGTGATCAAAAATTCGCGGTGGGATGTCTGAAAAAGTCTTTAAAAATTCGCGGTGGGATGTCTAAAAAAGTGATCAAAAATTCGCGGTGGGATGTCTGAAAAAGTCTTTAAAAATTCGCGGTGGGATGTCTAAAAAAGTGATCAAAAATTCGCGGTGGGATGTCTGAAAAAGTCTTTAAAAATTCGCGGTGGGATGTCTAAAAAAGTGATCAAAAATTCGCGGTGGGATGTCTGAAAAAGTCTTTAAAAATTCGCGGTGGGATGTCTAAAAAAGTGATCAAAAATTCGCGGTGGGATGTCTGAAAAAGTCTTTAAAAATTCGCGGTGGGATGTCTAAAAAAGTGATCAAAAATTCGCGGTGGGATGTCTGAAAAAGTCTTTAAAAATTCGCGGTGGGATGTCTAAAAAAGTGATCAAAATTCGCGGTGGGATGTCTGAAAAAGTCTTTAAAATTCGCGGTGGGATGTCTAAAAAAGTGATCAAAAATTCGCGGTGGGATGTCTGAAAAAGTCTTTAAAAATTCGCGGTGGGATGTCTAAAAAAGTGATCAAAAATTCGCGGTGGATGTCTGAAAAAGTCTTTAAAAATTCGCGGTGGGATGTCTAAAAAAGTGATCAAAAATTCGCGGTGGGATGTCTGAAAAAGTCTTTAAAAATCGCGGTGGGATGTCTAAAAAAGTGATCAAAAATTCGCGGTGGGATGTCTGAAAAAGTCTTTAAAAATTCGCGGTGGGATGTCTAAAAAAGTGATCAAAAATTCGCGGTGGGATGTCTGAAAAAGTCTTTAAAAATTCGCGGTGGGATGTCTAAAAAAGTGATCAAAAATTCGCGGTGGGATGTCTGAAAAAGTCTTTAAAAATTCGCGGTGGGATGTCTAAAAAAGTGATCAAAAATTCGCGGTGGGATGTCTGAAAAAGTCTTTAAAAATTCGCGGTGGGATGTCTAAAAAAGTGATCAAAAATTCGCGGTGGGATGTCTGAAAAAGTCTTTAAAAATTCGCGGTGGGATGTCTAAAAAAGTGATCAAAAATTCGCGGTGGGATGTCTGAAAAAGTCTTTAAAAATTCGCGGTGGGATGTCTAAAAAAGTGATCAAAAATTCGCGGTGGGATGTCTGAAAAAGTCTTTAAAAATTCGCGGTGGGATGTCTAAAAAAGTGATCAAAAATTCGCGGTGGGATGTCTGAAAAAGTCTTTAAAAATTCGCGGTGGGATGTCTAAAAAAGTGATCAAAAATTCGCGGTGGGATGTCTGAAAAAGTCTTTAAAAATTCGCGGTGGGATGTCTAAAAAAGTGATCAAAAATTCGCGGTGGGATGTCTGAAAAAGTCTTTAAAAATTCGCGGTGGGATGTCTAAAAAAGTGATCAAAAATTCGCGGTGGGATGTCTGAAAAAGTCTTTAAAAATCTCGCGGTGGGATGTCTAAAAAAGTGATCAAAAATTCGCGGTGGGATGTCTGAAAAAGTCTTTAAAAATTCGCGGTGGGATGTCTAAAAAAGTGATCAAAAATTCGCGGTGGGATGTCTGAAAAAGTCTTTAAAATTCGCGGTGGATGTCTAAAAAGTGATCAAAAATTCGCGGTGGGATGTCTGAAAAAGTCTTTAAAAATTCGCGGTGGGATGTCTAAAAAAGTGATCAAAAATTCGCGGTGGGATGTCTGAAAAAGTCTTTAAAAATTCGCGGTGGGATGTCTAAAAAAGTGATCAAAAATTCGCGGTGGGATGTCTGAAAAAGTCTTTAAAAATTCGCGGTGGGATGTCTAAAAAAGTGATCAAAAATTCGCGGTGGGATGTCTGAAAAAGTCTTTAAAAATTCGCGGTGGGATGTCTAAAAAAGTGATCAAAAATTCGCGGTGGGATGTCTGAAAAAGTCTTTAAAAATTCGCGGTGGGATGTCTAAAAAAGTGATCAAAAATTCGCGGTGGGATGTCTGAAAAAGTCTTTAAAAATTCGCGGTGGGATGTCTAAAAAAGTGATCAAAAATTCGCGGTGGGATGTCTGAAAAAGTCTTAAAAATTCGCGGTGGGATGTCTAAAAAAGTGATCAAAAATTCGCGGTGGATGTCTGAAAAAGTCTTTAAAAATTCGCGGTGGGATGTCTAAAAAAGTGATCAAAAATTCGCGGTGGGATGTCTGAAAAAGTCTTTAAAAATTCGCGGTGGGATGTCTAAAAAAGTGATCAAAAATTCGCGGTGGGATGTCTGAAAAAGTCTTTAAAAATTCGCGGTGGGATGTCTAAAAAAGTGATCAAAATTCGCGGTGGGATGTCTGAAAAAGTCTTTAAAAATTCGCGGTGGGATGTCTAAAAAAGTGATCAAAAATTCGCGGTGGGATGTCTGAAAAAGTCTTTAAAAATTCGCGGTGGGATGTCTAAAAAAGTGATCAAAAATTCGCGGTGGGATGTCTGAAAAAGTCTTTAAAAATTCGCGGTGGGATGTCTAAAAAAGTGATCAAAAATTCGCGGTGGGATGTCTGAAAAAGTCTTTAAAAATTCGCGGTGGGATGTCTAAAAAAGTGATCAAAAATTCGCGGTGGGATGTCTGAAAAAGTCTTTAAAAATTCGCGGTGGGATGTCTAAAAAAGTGATCAAAAATTCGCGGTGGGATGTCTGAAAAAGTCTTTAAAAATTCGCGGTGGGATGTCTAAAAAAGTGATCAAAAATTCGCGGTGGGATGTCTGAAAAAGTCTTTAAAAATTCGCGGTGGGATGTCTAAAAAAGTGATCAAAAATTCGCGGTGGGATGTCTGAAAAAGTCTTTAAAAATTCGCGGTGGGATGTCTAAAAAAGTGATCAAAAATTCGCGGTGGGATGTCTGAAAAAGTCTTTAAAAATTCGCGGTGGGATGTCTAAAAAAGTGATCAAAAATTCGCGGTGGATGTCTGAAAAAGTCTTTAAAAATTCGCGGTGGGATGTCTAAAAAAGTGATCAAAAATTCGCGGTGGGATGTCTGAAAAAGTCTTTAAAAATTCGCGGTGGGATGTCTAAAAAAGTGATCAAAAATTCGCGGTGGGATGTCTGAAAAAGTCTTTAAAAATTCGCGGTGGGATGTCTAAAAAAGTGATCAAAAATTCGCGGTGGGATGTCTGAAAAAGTCTTTAAAAATTCGCGGTGGGATGTCTAAAAAAGTGATCAAAAATTCGCGGTGGGATGTCTGAAAAAGTCTTTAAAAATTCGCGGTGGGATGTCTAAAAAAGTGATCAAAAATTCGCGGTGGGATGTCTGAAAAAGTCTTTAAAAATTCGCGGTGGGATGTCTAAAAAAGTGATCAAAAATTCGCGGTGGGATGTCTGAAAAAGTCTTTAAAAATTCGCGGTGGGATGTCTAAAAAAGTGATCAAAAATTCGCGGTGGGATGTCTGAAAAAGTCTTTAAAAATTCGCGGTGGGATGTCTAAAAAAGTGATCAAAAATTCGCGGTGGGATGTCTGAAAAAGTCTTTAAAAATTCGCGGTGGGATGTCTAAAAAAGTGATCAAAAATTCGCGGTGGGATGTCTGAAAAAGTCTTTAAAAATTCGCGGTGGGATGTCTAAAAAAGTGATCAAAAATTCGCGGTGGGATGTCTGAAAAAGTCTTTAAAAATTCGCGGTGGGATGTCTAAAAAAGTGATCAAAAATTCGCGGTGGGATGTCTGAAAAAGTCTTTAAAAATTCGCGGTGGGATGTCTAAAAAAGTGATCAAAAATTCGCGGTGGGATGTCTGAAAAAGTCTTTAAAAATTCGCGGTGGGATGTCTAAAAAAGTGATCAAAAATTCGCGGTGGGATGTCTGAAAAAGTCTTTAAAAATTCGCGGTGGGATGTCTAAAAAAGTGATCAAAAATTCGCGGTGGGATGTCTGAAAAAGTCTTTAAAAATTCGCGGTGGGATGTCTAAAAAAGTGATCAAAAATTCGCGGTGGGATGTCTGAAAAAGTCTTTAAAAATTCGCGGTGGGATGTCTAAAAAAGTGATCAAAAATTCGCGGTGGGATGTCTGAAAAAGTCTTTAAAAATTCGCGGTGGGATGTCTAAAAAAGTGATCAAAAATTCGCGGTGGGATGTCTGAAAAAGTCTTTAAAAATTCGCGGTGGGATGTCTAAAAAAGTGATCAAAAATTCGCGGTGGGATGTCTGAAAAAGTCTTTAAAAATTCGCGGTGGGATGTCTAAAAAAGTGATCAAAAATTCGCGGTGGGATGTCTGAAAAAGTCTTTAAAAATTCGCGGTGGGATGTCTAAAAAAGTGATCAAAAATTCGCGGTGGGATGTCTGAAAAAGTCTTTAAAAATTCGCGGTGGGATGTCTAAAAAAGTGATCAAAAATTCGCGGTGGGATGTCTGAAAAAGTCTTTAAAAATTCGCGGTGGGATGTCTAAAAAAGTGATCAAAAATTCGCGGTGGGATGTCTGAAAAAGTCTTTAAAAATTCGCGGTGGGATGTCTAAAAAAGTGATCAAAAATTCGCGGTGGGATGTCTGAAAAAGTCTTTAAAAATTCGCGGTGGGATGTCTAAAAAAGTGATCAAAAATTCGCGGTGGGATGTCTGAAAAAGTCTTTAAAAATTCGCGGTGGGATGTCTAAAAAAGTGATCAAAAATTCGCGGTGGGATGTCTGAAAAAGTCTTTAAAAATTCGCGGTGGGATGTCTAAAAAAGTGATCAAAAATTCGCGGTGGGATGTCTGAAAAAGTCTTTAAAAATTCGCGGTGGGATGTCTAAAAAAGTGATCAAAAATTCGCGGTGGGATGTCTGAAAAAGTCTTTAAAAATTCGCGGTGGGATGTCTAAAAAAGTGATCAAAAATTCGCGGTGGGATGTCTGAAAAAGTCTTTAAAAATTCGCGGTGGGATGTCTAAAAAAGTGATCAAAAATTCGCGGTGGGATGTCTGAAAAAGTCTTTAAAAATTCGCGGTGGGATGTCTAAAAAAGTGATCAAAAATTCGCGGTGGGATGTCTGAAAAAGTCTTTAAAAATTCGCGGTGGGATGTCTAAAAAAGTGATCAAAAATTCGCGGTGGGATGTCTGAAAAAGTCTTTAAAAATTCGCGGTGGGATGTCTAAAAAAGTGATCAAAAATTCGCGGTGGGATGTCTGAAAAAGTCTTTAAAAATTCGCGGTGGGATGTCTAAAAAAGTGATCAAAAATTCGCGGTGGGATGTCTGAAAAAGTCTTTAAAAATTCGCGGTGGGATGTCTAAAAAAGTGATCAAAAATTCGCGGTGGGATGTCTGAAAAAGTCTTTAAAAATTCGCGGTGGGATGTCTAAAAAAGTGATCAAAAATTCGCGGTGGGATGTCTGAAAAAGTCTTTAAAAATTCGCGGTGGGATGTCTAAAAAAGTGATCAAAAATTCGCGGTGGGATGTCTGAAAAAGTCTTTAAAAATTCGCGGTGGGATGTCTAAAAAAGTGATCAAAAATTCGCGGTGGGATGTCTGAAAAAGTCTTTAAAAATTCGCGGTGGGATGTCTAAAAAAGTGATCAAAAATTCGCGGTGGGATGTCTGAAAAAGTCTTTAAAAATTCGCGGTGGGATGTCTAAAAAAGTGATCAAAAATTGCGACAAAAAATAAAGCACCACAATATATCACTTTATTCAAATCTTACCTTCATACTTTCATTTTTTCACTTTGCCATGCATTACTTTATATTTATATTATCGAACGTTTGCGTCGTAAGAAAACTATCTTCTCTATATTTCTACCAAACATTTCTATTACATTATTAACTCTCATTTGCTTGCAATGTTTTCTCCCATATATCACACAATATTCAACTTTATATTTATCGTATTAGCCCGAACATAACACAAACATTCCACGACAATAGACGACCATTTCTTTTTCCTTTAAAAACGGAACGCGCTCGGACCGCACTAGGTTTAAACAATGTGATATTAACAAGGACATTCCCATAATCAATATTGAACCATTCAATTCAAATCATAGGAAACACTTTTCAGTTGCAAGTCTTCCATTGGCTGCTTTCATTTGGTTCAACATAAATGTATGCAAAATATGTAACCAAAATATTTTATTTACTTTTTAATTATCCTACTTATTTTTTTTTTACATTCGCCTCAATATCGTCATCTTTACCTCTTTTTTTTTTCTTTCACTATTACTGCCTATAAACTGCACACGTGTTTTTTTTTTTTCAAATATCTATTATAATTTTGGAATCGCGTTACATTCGGGTCGCCTTATATTCGGGCTAATACAATATTTATATCAACTTATAATTATTGCATATAATTCCTAAAATATTTTTTTTCTAACAAATGGCATCTTTTTTAATCAAAATTGTGAGCCTCAACTTACCAGACTTGACTATTATCTTTTTAAAAGATTTTACTACGTTAAAAAAATTATTTTATAAAATTACTCCTGTGTATTTTTCCATCTCCTTAATAATTATATTCTTGTATATTAGTTCTCTTTTATTTTTTTACGTATTATTATTTTACCATTGTAAAGACTAATTCGCTTTACAAAATTAAACATTTCTTCTTGTTTATTATTTTATAGGTTATACATTTATTTTCAAAATACAAAATTTAGTTTTTTCTCCTTCACTATTCTAAAAACCACACGAACTATTTTTTTTTTTTATTATTTTGTCAAAATCTTAAGTTCCTGACGATTTAAATTTTAAGAGATGTTTAGCGGCAAAAAAAATTGAACTAAATAAATTACAGGTGTGTATTTTTCCATTTCATTTACGGGTACTTTGTTAGTTGGCAAAAGAAACTACGAAAATAGAAAATTTCCTTTTTTTTGCATGACATTCACTTAACCATTATTATACTGTTTGTATTTACAAAATTTCTACCTTCCACTTCTTATCGATGCAAAGGACCAATCTTTCCAATAAATGTATATGAACGTAGGTATGAAACATTAAAATTACCTACTTTACCAATTTTAGAAAAGGGTGTCTGAGTAATATCGATGCTTTATTTGTGACTTAGATAATTATTTTTTACTCTACCAAAATCAAAAAAGGCCTCGTTGAAAACACGGAAAAGTACACACAAGTTATTTTTTAACGTTATTTATTTTTTTCAAAATTTTATTCATCAGGTGTTGTGTAAATTCAAATTTTAACAACAAATGAATAGCAACAAAATTTTAAAAAAGTTTGTGTAGTTTTAAAAATTTAAAGGAGAAACGATTTTTTGTATTGTTACAAAGTAGGTACCTGTAACCTAGTAATTTATAAGCAAAAATAATTTTCCCAATTTGTGACTCGGGTAATTTTTTTTTTATCTTCCTAAAACAATAATGGTTGCGGAAATGAAAAAATATACAAAACTGATTTTTTTAAATTCCAAAAAGAAAATTCTTATGTTGAAGACCGTTTAAAATCTTAATAGTCGAGTCTGCTAACTTCAGGCTCATACAAAATGAGCTTTATTCTTGAATTTATGATAAATTTTCGACCGCGCTTAATCTCACACATCGTTTTTCGTTGACGAATTTAAAGGAATATTTTCTACGATTTCGGCAATGTTTGTTTGAATATACTTCATTAAAACTGCAGTCATTGTTATTCTCAAAAAAGTTCATCACTTTAAAAAATTTATACTATTCGGCAATCGAAATGATCATGGGTTAAAAACTTTTATAAATACACAAACAATAAAGTTTATCACTAAGCCTAAAATGTATAAAAGTAATATCCTAAAATCCTACTAAACAATTGTATAATCTTCAATTTGTTATATTTCCTTATTTTAAAAAAATATTACTTTGATTAACAATTTAAATAATTTTCTATGTATCTTACGCATTCCTCTATTTTTCTATTTACTTTTGTATTTCTTTATTTCATAAAGTAATGTTTGATTTCCAGCTTCAATTAAAACTAATTATTAATATTCATCACTTCCTTCTAGCATACAATTTGAACATGACGAATGGTAATACAAGTCGACCAGAACAAGCCCTCAAATGAGAGAATTTCTTTGTGGTCATGATTTCAGGAAAACAACATTTTGGAAAACGCATGCGGATTTGCTCAAAACCATGTGCGACATAAGTTCAAAAATAAGTCCCAGTTATCTTATGAAGTTGTCGTATGACGCTAACGACACTGTTATTTTACCAAAACCAAAGAAGTATAAATGACAGAAGAACGAACGCTGTATTGCAAAGTCGTCTCAAAATTAGGGCACAGTGCAAAGGACTCCAGTGTCAATAGTATACAAGGGCAATAAACATTTTCATATAATTCACAAGAGATTAATAGATTCATAGAAATATTGTTTTATAAACATAAGTAGAATTTTATGTAATGAATATTAAAGTTAATGAATATTATGTTAATATTAGAGGAATTATAGTATATGAAGAACATGAAAATAACATTTTCACATCTTTAGCTTCAGTTTAAATTACTATCACAAAAAAGGAAACAACCAATAAAATGTCAGTACAATAAGTTCGTCATGCTTCTTAGCGATAATCTCCTGATAATGGCCGAAAAAATTGCCTATCTCATTCGTTCTCCTGTTAATTATTCTTCGTTCCCAAACCGCTCAAATTGGAGACATGATAATGTATTGAACGCTTAGTGATATTTTTCAAAGTTCCAAGCACTTACCTTTAAAAGGTCTTTTTCAGAAAATAATTAATAGTCCAACTTGTACGCTGACACCAATATTGCTGCGAAATTACGATCTAAAGGCTTTCTTCAGAAAGGATTTTTATTTAGGGAAAAATTTAAACAATTTCATTTTTCAAATCAGCTAACAAATTCAAAGAATCAAGGTATCAACATGTTTTTACAGTATGTTGTCTTGATCTTAATTAATTAATGTTTTCACAGTTCACAGTTTATTATTTACGTTACAATTTGTTACAATTATCAACTTATGCATAAATTCACATAACAATGCATATTCAGGAAGGCTTAAGTTAAATAACAGTAAATAATTTGGAATTTGTCTTTATTTAAGCTATAAAAGTTTACAACAATAAATTTTGTCTTTACAATTTAATCTTTAGTCAACGCAACTTGTTTCTCGGTTGAATCGATTATGCAATGATGTCGATGCAGTACAATGGCCAGGACTGGAACTTTAGTGGGTGGTGATCAGGATTATGATTGCTGTCAATGCAGTTCGTTGTTTAGAGTTGCTGGTTTCGATTTAGTTTCTGCTGGTTGATGTTCATTAATGTAGGCTTGTTGGGCTGCTCGATCACGAAGCATGTTGAAGATTGGTTTGATTAAAAAATAATCCTGGTTTAATTTTTGGGCCGTATGTATGCTGGAAATTCCCAGCCGCATTCTGGATTTCTCTTGCAAACTTTTATTGTGATTTAATCTGCTCACGATATGTGAACTATCCTCAGTTGTCACATTTTATTTCATAACCCTTCAAAAGTTTCAGTGAGAGCAATCACTGTACGGATTTCTCTTTCTCAATGCTTTCGGTGTCTTCATACTCCTCTTGGTACTCAAATTCTTTTATTATAACTCTCCGTTAAGTTACATGCAATATGCTACTCATCATTTCAATCTATTCCTCGTCCTTCAGGCAATTAATATTGATTGAGGATCAATATTTAGCATCTTGCTCGATTTCTAAACATTATTTTTCTTAAACTATGTATTCTGTTTTTTTCGCTTTTACGCACGCTGTTGTCCACACACTGAATCCACTAAATGTTTGTGAGCATCAACAAAGGTTTTTTTTTTTCATTTTCTTGATCCTTTGTTTATATAAGTAGATAGTAATTATATAACACAATTTTCGGAAGAGGACACTTTTAGAAACGTTAAAGTTAGGCAACGTTCCATTTTCTATTTCATTTCTCACAATTTTTTGTTAATTCAATGCTTGCATTGCATAGTTTTCTCTTTTGCTGTTAATTTTTCATAATGATACGATTTGTTACCAAACAAATTAAATAAAATGCAAGATAGAAAATGAAACGTCCCTAAACTTGTATATTTCTAAAAGGCACCAACCTGTACCCTATTCTCACTATATTATGTTCACTTTTATTGTTCTTTGCATTACATGGTCATTTCAACTCAACAGCGACCTACCGGAAAAATTTTTTTTTACTTATTTTTCTAAATCCGTAATGATACAATTTTTCGCTAAATTGTTCATAAAAATTTGTCAACATAAATCAAACTTCATTTCAGCTACTATCGAGCCGAAGTTTTGGACATGGGCAGTAATATAAATAACCATTCAATACATTATCATTGAGTAAAGAGCAGAAGCAGTTAAAATTATGTAGGTACAATGAAAATAGAATTAAAAATATTGAATATATGAGCGGTATTGGTCTAGTATAATTGTAAAAAATCAATGCACTGACCTTAGCTATGAATATGAAAAGAAATCCTCTTCTGCCACAATTCTTCTGTAATAATCTCAACGCCACTGCATTGGTTGTTCGATGAATCCAAATCCCTGATTGTGGTCGCAGCAGGATTCGCCAAAAGCAATTGAACTTGATCTTTGATTATAAACACTGAAATAAAGTACGAAAGTTAAAAATAAAACATTAATATAAGAACATTTAAAAAAATCTTTCGTTGCAAGCATGTTCTTTTGTATAGTAAGGGTTTTTGACTAAACTTATTAGTATGTTGTTTGAAATGTTTTTTAAAAAAAAACCGTGATTTACTTATGTTAATTAATTTTGCACTGTTGTTTTCTATATAATGTACTATTTGGAAAAATAAATCAATAAATTTTGTAATATTATTGACTTTTAAATTACATCGATCTGTCAAAATTCGCCCCTTATATTAGATTTTAACTAGATAACCTCCAAATAAACAAGCTATTGTCATTGTCACTCATCAATGGAATTCAAAACAATTTTATCTCACCTTCACAATTCGCATATTGAGAATCGATTGAACAAATATATTTTTAACAATTCACGATAATATCGTCGAAAGATCTGGAGTTTTTTTAACTTTATAAACACAAACAAATCAGTAACCGTTCACTCTACACTGTAATTTAGGATTGTATCCATTGATTCTAGTATAGTTCTAGTAACTTTTTTATCAATCGGTACTAGCATAGAACGGAAAGTAAATGTTTATGGTTATGTTTCTGATCTTAAATAATTCAAAATTTAAAATATTTGTAATAAAGTGAAACATACTGATGCAAATTAACACAATATATTCATGTTTCGATCGTTTTTCTTTTGTATTTACTTTAAATTAATGTGCACTAATTAGCTGTCAAACGACGACGCTGTCTGACACGAAAACGCTGAACTATTGCGGATGACACGCCCACCTATCATTACGTCACAATGGGAACGTGTCTAGGATAAGTTTTATCCAAGATAAAATCATAACAAAATAGTTCAGCGTTTTGCTGTCAGGTAGCTGTAGTGATTTGACAGCTAATTTCAAATTCAAATTCCATATTAAAGTTTCAAAAAGGACAATTTTCAAAAGGAACAACAGGATATAAGGGATAGTTTCTTTCGCTGCAATTGATTTGAATCATCCTTAACGATGTTAATGAAAACTACTTCATTTTTAAGGAGTAGTTTCCCCGGAATTAAAAACGGGAAGTTAAGGAGATGTAAAACAGTGCCTTAATTTTCATCCGAAATTAGGCCATTTCAAGGGGTGTTTTTCACTATCAGGCCAAGTTTTCTCAACAAATTTAGATTTGAGGCCTTCTACAGAATTACAATGAGGAGAAATTTTCTTCCTGTGGGTAATAGGACAATTCCATTTTAAAGTTTTAAAGAGGACAATTTTAAATGGGGAAAAAAAGATATAAGGGTTGGTTTCCTTCGCAGAAACTGGGTTGAATATTAATGTTTTAATTATTCTTAACGTTGCTAAAGAAAAAAACTTTAATTTACCGGAAAAGTTTGCCCGGAATTAAAAATGGGAAGTTAAGGAGCTGTAAATTAATGTGAAATTTTCCATCCGAAATTAGGCCTGTTAAAAGGGTGACTTTTCAATAAAAGGCCTAGTTTCCTCAAAGGAATTAGATTTAAGGCCTTCAAGTGAATTACAATGTGTAAAAATTTTCTTCCTGTGGATAATAGGACGACCTCAATTTTCTTTTCAAATTAAAACAAGGACAATTTTAAATGGGAAAAAAAGGATATAAGGGACGGTTTCTTTCGCTTGAATTGTTATTTTTCCGCATATTATTGCGGTTATTTTTGCGGATATTATTGCGATTATTTTGCTGTAATATTTGCGGATATTAATGCGGTTATTTTGCTGTAATATTTGCGGTTATTTTTGCGGATATTATTGCCACAACAACACATAACAATTCAGTACATTCAGTTCGTCATGCTTCTTAGCGATAATGCCCTATTAGTCACCGAAAAAATAACGTATCCATGTCTGGATTTTTGAGGACACATGAACTAACAAATTGCCTATCTTGTTCGTTCTCCTGTTAATTATTCTTCGTGCCAAAACCGCTCAAATTGGAGACATGATAATGTATTGAACGCTCAGTGTTATTTTTCAAAGTTCCAAGCACTTACCTTTAAAAGGTCTTTTTCAGAAAATAATTAATAGTCCAATTTTTGCGCTGATACCAATATTGCTGCGAAATTAGGATCTAAAGGCTTTCTTCAAAAAGGATTTTTTATTTAGGGAAAAATTTAAACATTTTCATTTTTGAAATCAGTTAATAAATTCTAATAATGAAGGTATCAACATGTTTTTACAGTATATTGCCTTGTTCTTAATTAATTATTGTTTACACAGTTCATTATTTACATTACAATTTGATACAATAATAATTAACTTATGGATAAATTCACATAATAATGTATATTCAGGAAGGTTTAAGTTAAATAACAGTAAGTAATTTGAAATTTTTCTTTATTTAAGCTATAAAAGTTTACAACAATACATTTTGTCTTTACAATTTACTCTTTAGTCAACGCAACTTGTTTCTCGGTTGAATCGATTATACAATGATGTCGATGCAGTACAATGGCCAGGACTGGAACTTTAGTTGGTGATCAGGATTATGATTGCTATCAATGCAGTTCGTTGTTTACAGTTGCTGGTTTCGGTTTAGTTTCTGCTGGTTGATGTTCATTAATGTAGGCTTGTTGTGCTGCTCGATGACGAAGCATGTTGAAGATGGGTTTGGTTCGAAAATAATCCTGGTTTAATCTTTGGGCCGTATGTATGCTGAAAATTCCCAGCCGCATTCTGGATTTCTCTTGCAAAGTTTTATTGTGATTTAATCTGCTCACGATATGTGAACTATCCTCAGTTGTCACATTTTTTTTCATAACCCTTCAAAAGTTTCAGTGAGAGCAATCACCGTACGGATTTCTCTTTCTCAATGCTTTCGGTGTCTTCATACTCCTCCTGGTACTCAAATTCTTCTTTTAATATAACTCTCCGTTAAGTTACATGCAATATGCTACTCATCATTTCAATCTATTCCTCGTCCTTCAGGCAATTAATATTGATTGAGGATCAATATTTAGCATCTTGCCCGATTTCTAAACATTATTTTTCATAAACTATGTATTCTGTTTTTTTCGCTTTTACACACGCTGTTGTCCACACACTGAATCCACGAAATGTTTATGGGCATCAACAAAGGTTTTTTTTTTCATTTTCTTGATCCTTTGTTTATATAAGTAGATAGTAATTGCATAACACAATTTTCGGAAGAGGACACTTTTAGAAACGTTAAAGTTAGGCAACGTTCCATTTTCTATTTCATTTCTCACAATTTTTTTGTTAATTCAATGCTTGCATTGCATAGTTTTCTCTTTTGCTGTTAATTTTTCATAATGATACGATTTGTTACCAAACAAATTAAATAAAATGCAAGATAGAAAATGAAACGTCCCTAAACTTGTATATTTCTAAAAGGCACCAACCTGTACCCTATTCTCACTATATTATGTTCACTTTTATTGTTCTTTGCATTACATGGTCATTTCAACTCAACAGCGACCTACCGGAAAAATTTTTTTTTACTTATTTTTCTAAATCCGTAATGATACAATTTTTCGCTAAATTGTTCATAAAAATTTGTCAACATAAATCAAACTTCATTTCAGCTACTATCGAGCCGAAGTTTTGGACATGGGCAGTAATATAAATAACCATTCAATACATTATCATTGAGTAAAGAGCAGAAGCAGTTAAAATTATGTAGGTACAATGAAAATAGAATTAAAAATATTGAATATATGAGCGGTATTGGTCTAGTATAATTGTAAAAAATCAATGCACTGACCTTAGCTATGAATATGAAAAGAAATCCTCTTCTGCCACAATTCTTCTGTAATAATCTCAACGCCACTGCATTGGTTGTTCGATGAATCCAAATCCCTGATTGTGGTCGCAGCAGGATTCGCCAAAAGCAATTGAACTTGATCTTTGATTATAAACACTGAAATAAAGTACGAAAGTTAAAAATAAAACATTAATATAAGAACATTTAAAAAAATCTTTCGTTGCAAGCATGTTCTTTTGTATAGTAAGGGTTTTTGACTAAACTTATTAGTATGTTGTTTGAAATGTTTTTTAAAAAAAAACCGTGATTTACTTATGTTAATTAATTTTGCACTGTTGTTTTCTATATAATGTACTATTTGGAAAAATAAATCAATAAATTTTGTAATATTATTGACTTTTAAATTACATCGATCTGTCAAAATTCGCCCCTTATATTAGATTTTAACTAGATAACCTCCAAATAAACAAGCTATTGTCATTGTCACTCATCAATGGAATTCAAAACAATTTTATCTCACCTTCACAATTCGCATATTGAGAATCGATTGAACAAATATATTTTTAACAATTCACGATAATATCGTCGAAAGATCTGGAGTTTTTTTAACTTTATAAACACAAACAAATCAGTAACCGTTCACTCTACACTGTAATTTAGGATTGTATCCATTGATTCTAGTATAGTTCTAGTAACTTTTTTATCAATCGGTACTAGCATAGAACGGAAAGTAAATGTTTATGGTTATGTTTCTGATCTTAAATAATTCAAAATTTAAAATATTTGTAATAAAGTGAAACATACTGATGCAAATTAACACAATATATTCATGTTTCGATCGTTTTTCTTTTGTATTTACTTTAAATTAATGTGCACTAATTAGCTGTCAAACGACGACGCTGTCTGACACGAAAACGCTGAACTATTGCGGATGACACGCCCACCTATCATTACGTCACAATGGGAACGTGTCTAGGATAAGTTTTATCCAAGATAAAATCATAACAAAATAGTTCAGCGTTTTGCTGTCAGGTAGCTGTAGTGATTTGACAGCTAATTTCAAATTCAAATTCCATATTAAAGTTTCAAAAAGGACAATTTTCAAAAGGAACAACAGGATATAAGGGATAGTTTCTTTCGCTGCAATTGATTTGAATCATCCTTAACGATGTTAATGAAAACTACTTCATTTTTAAGGAGTAGTTTCCCCGGAATTAAAAACGGGAAGTTAAGGAGATGTAAAACAGTGCCTTAATTTTCATCCGAAATTAGGCCATTTCAAGGGGTGTTTTTCACTATCAGGCCAAGTTTTCTCAACAAATTTAGATTTGAGGCCTTCTACAGAATTACAATGAGGAGAAATTTTCTTCCTGTGGGTAATAGGACAATTCCATTTTAAAGTTTTAAAGAGGACAATTTTAAATGGGGAAAAAAAGATATAAGGGTTGGTTTCCTTCGCAGAAACTGGGTTGAATATTAATGTTTTAATTATTCTTAACGTTGCTAAAGAAAAAAACTTTAATTTACCGGAAAAGTTTGCCCGGAATTAAAAATGGGAAGTTAAGGAGCTGTAAATTAATGTGAAATTTTCCATCCGAAATTAGGCCTGTTAAAAGGGTGACTTTTCAATAAAAGGCCTAGTTTCCTCAAAGGAATTAGATTTAAGGCCTTCAAGTGAATTACAATGTGTAAAAATTTTCTTCCTGTGGATAATAGGACGACCTCAATTTTCTTTTCAAATTAAAACAAGGACAATTTTAAATGGGAAAAAAAGGATATAAGGGACGGTTTCTTTCGCTTGAATTGTTATTTTTCCGCATATTATTGCGGTTATTTTTGCGGATATTATTGCGATTATTTTGCTGTAATATTTGCGGATATTAATGCGGTTATTTTGCTGTAATATTTGCGGTTATTTTTGCGGATATTATTGCCACAACAACACATAACAATTCAGTACATTCAGTTCGTCATGCTTCTTAGCGATAATGCCCTATTAGTCACCGAAAAAATAACGTATCCATGTCTGGATTTTTGAGGACACATGAACTAACAAATTGCCTATCTTGTTCGTTCTCCTGTTAATTATTCTTCGTGCCAAAACCGCTCAAATTGGAGACATGATAATGTATTGAACGCTCAGTGTTATTTTTCAAAGTTCCAAGCACTTACCTTTAAAAGGTCTTTTTCAGAAAATAATTAATAGTCCAATTTTTGCGCTGATACCAATATTGCTGCGAAATTAGGATCTAAAGGCTTTCTTCAAAAAGGATTTTTTATTTAGGGAAAAATTTAAACATTTTCATTTTTGAAATCAGTTAATAAATTCTAATAATGAAGGTATCAACATGTTTTTACAGTATATTGCCTTGTTCTTAATTAATTATTGTTTACACAGTTCATTATTTACATTACAATTTGATACAATAATAATTAACTTATGGATAAATTCACATAATAATGTATATTCAGGAAGGTTTAAGTTAAATAACAGTAAGTAATTTGAAATTTTTCTTTATTTAAGCTATAAAAGTTTACAACAATACATTTTGTCTTTACAATTTACTCTTTAGTCAACGCAACTTGTTTCTCGGTTGAATCGATTATACAATGATGTCGATGCAGTACAATGGCCAGGACTGGAACTTTAGTTGGTGATCAGGATTATGATTGCTATCAATGCAGTTCGTTGTTTACAGTTGCTGGTTTCGGTTTAGTTTCTGCTGGTTGATGTTCATTAATGTAGGCTTGTTGTGCTGCTCGATGACGAAGCATGTTGAAGATGGGTTTGGTTCGAAAATAATCCTGGTTTAATCTTTGGGCCGTATGTATGCTGAAAATTCCCAGCCGCATTCTGGATTTCTCTTGCAAAGTTTTATTGTGATTTAATCTGCTCACGATATGTGAACTATCCTCAGTTGTCACATTTTTTTTCATAACCCTTCAAAAGTTTCAGTGAGAGCAATCACCGTACGGATTTCTCTTTCTCAATGCTTTCGGTGTCTTCATACTCCTCCTGGTACTCAAATTCTTCTTTTAATATAACTCTCCGTTAAGTTACATGCAATATGCTACTCATCATTTCAATCTATTCCTCGTCCTTCAGGCAATTAATATTGATTGAGGATCAATATTTAGCATCTTGCCCGATTTCTAAACATTATTTTTCATAAACTATGTATTCTGTTTTTTTCGCTTTTACACACGCTGTTGTCCACACACTGAATCCACGAAATGTTTATGGGCATCAACAAAGGTTTTTTTTTTCATTTTCTTGATCCTTTGTTTATATAAGTAGATAGTAATTGCATAACACAATTTTCGGAAGAGGACACTTTTAGAAACGTTAAAGTTAGGCAACGTTCCATTTTCTATTTCATTTCTCACAATTTTTTTGTTAATTCAATGCTTGCATTGCATAGTTTTCTCTTTTGCTGTTAATTTTTCATAATGATACGATTTGTTACCAAACAAATTAAGTAAAATGCAAAATAGAAAATGAAACGTCCGTCCCTAAATTTTTATATTTCTAAAAGTCACCAACCTGTACCCTATTCTCACTATATTATGTTCACTTTTATTGTTCTTTGCATTACATGGTCATTTCAACTCAACAGCGACCTACCGGAAAAATTTTTTTTTACTTATTTTTCTAAATCCGTAATGATACAATTTTTCGCTAAATTGTTCATAAAAATTTGTCAACATAAATCAAACTTCATTTCAGCTACTATCGAGCCGAAGTTTTGGACATGGGCAGTAATATAAATAACCATTCAATACATTATCATTGAGTAAAGAGCAGAAGCAGTTAAAATTATGTAGGTACAATGAAAATAGAATTAAAAATATTGAATATATGAGCGGTATTGGTCTAGTATAATTGTAAAAAATCAATGCACTGACCTTAGCTATGAATATGAAAAGAAATCCTCTTCTGCCACAATTCTTCTGTAATAATCTCAACGCCACTGCATTGGTTGTTCGATGAATCCAAATCCCTGATTGTGGTCGCAGCAGGATTCGCCAAAAGCAATTGAACTTGATCTTTGATTATAAACACTGAAATAAAGTACGAAAGTTAAAAATAAAACATTAATATAAGAACATTTAAAAAAATCTTTCGTTGCAAGCATGTTCTTTTGTATAGTAAGGGTTTTTGACTAAACTTATTAGTATGTTGTTTGAAATGTTTTTTAAAAAAAAACCGTGATTTACTTATGTTAATTAATTTTGCACTGTTGTTTTCTATATAATGTACTATTTGGAAAAATAAATCAATAAATTTTGTAATATTATTGACTTTTAAATTACATCGATCTGTCAAAATTCGCCCCTTATATTAGATTTTAACTAGATAACCTCCAAATAAACAAGCTATTGTCATTGTCACTCATCAATGGAATTCAAAACAATTTTATCTCACCTTCACAATTCGCATATTGAGAATCGATTGAACAAATATATTTTTAACAATTCACGATAATATCGTCGAAAGATCTGGAGTTTTTTTAACTTTATAAACACAAACAAATCAGTAACCGTTCACTCTACACTGTAATTTAGGATTGTATCCATTGATTCTAGTATAGTTCTAGTAACTTTTTTATCAATCGGTACTAGCATAGAACGGAAAGTAAATGTTTATGGTTATGTTTCTGATCTTAAATAATTCAAAATTTAAAATATTTGTAATAAAGTGAAACATACTGATGCAAATTAACACAATATATTCATGTTTCGATCGTTTTTCTTTTGTATTTACTTTAAATTAATGTGCACTAATTAGCTGTCAAACGACGACGCTGTCTGACACGAAAACGCTGAACTATTGCGGATGACACGCCCACCTATCATTACGTCACAATGGGAACGTGTCTAGGATAAGTTTTATCCAAGATAAAATCATAACAAAATAGTTCAGCGTTTTGCTGTCAGGTAGCTGTAGTGATTTGACAGCTAATTTCAAATTCAAATTCCATATTAAAGTTTCAAAAAGGACAATTTTCAAAAGGAACAACAGGATATAAGGGATAGTTTCTTTCGCTGCAATTGATTTGAATCATCCTTAACGATGTTAATGAAAACTACTTCATTTTTAAGGAGTAGTTTCCCCGGAATTAAAAACGGGAAGTTAAGGAGATGTAAAACAGTGCCTTAATTTTCATCCGAAATTAGGCCATTTCAAGGGGTGTTTTTCACTATCAGGCCAAGTTTTCTCAACAAATTTAGATTTGAGGCCTTCTACAGAATTACAATGAGGAGAAATTTTCTTCCTGTGGGTAATAGGACAATTCCATTTTAAAGTTTTAAAGAGGACAATTTTAAATGGGGAAAAAAAGATATAAGGGTTGGTTTCCTTCGCAGAAACTGGGTTGAATATTAATGTTTTAATTATTCTTAACGTTGCTAAAGAAAAAAACTTTAATTTACCGGAAAAGTTTGCCCGGAATTAAAAATGGGAAGTTAAGGAGCTGTAAATTAATGTGAAATTTTCCATCCGAAATTAGGCCTGTTAAAAGGGTGACTTTTCAATAAAAGGCCTAGTTTCCTCAAAGGAATTAGATTTAAGGCCTTCAAGTGAATTACAATGTGTAAAAATTTTCTTCCTGTGGATAATAGGACGACCTCAATTTTCTTTTCAAATTAAAACAAGGACAATTTTAAATGGGAAAAAAAGGATATAAGGGACGGTTTCTTTCGCTTGAATTGTTATTTTTCCGCATATTATTGCGGTTATTTTTGCGGATATTATTGCGGTTATTTTTCCGCATATTTTTGCGGTAATATTTGCGGAAATTATTGCGGTTATTTTTGCGGATAATATTACGGTAATATTTGCGGTAACATTTGCGGTTATTTTTGCGGATATTATTGCGGTTATTTTTGCGGTTATTTTTGCGGTAACATTTGCGGTTATTTTTGCGGATATTATTGCGGATATTATTGCGGTTATTTTTGCGGATATTATTGCGATTATTTTGCTGTAATATTTGCGGATATTATTGCGGTTATTTTGCTGTAATATTTGCGGTTATTTTTGCGGATATTATTGCCACAACAACACATAACAATTCAGTACATTCAGTTCGTCATGCTTCTTAGCGATAATGCCCTATTAGTCACCGAAAAAATAACGTATCCATGTCTGGATTTTTGAGGACACATGAACTAACAAATTGCCTATCTTGTTCGTTCTCCTGTTAATTATTCTTCGTGCCAAAACCGCTCAAATTGGAGACATGATAATGTATTGAACGCTCAGTGTTATTTTTCAAAGTTCCAAGCACTTACCTTTAAAAGGTCTTTTTCAGAAAATAATTAATAGTCCAATTTTTGCGCTGATACCAATATTGCTGCGAAATTAGGATCTAAAGGCTTTCTTCAAAAAGGATTTTTTATTTAGGGAAAAATTTAAACATTTTCATTTTTGAAATCAGTTAATAAATTCTAATAATGAAGGTATCAACATGTTTTTACAGTATATTGCCTTGTTCTTAATTAATTATTGTTTACACAGTTCATTATTTACATTACAATTTGATACAATAATAATTAACTTATGGATAAATTCACATAATAATGTATATTCAGGAAGGTTTAAGTTAAATAACAGTAAGTAATTTGAAATTTTTCTTTATTTAAGCTATAAAAGTTTACAACAATACATTTTGTCTTTACAATTTACTCTTTAGTCAACGCAACTTGTTTCTCGGTTGAATCGATTATACAATGATGTCGATGCAGTACAATGGCCAGGACTGGAACTTTAGTTGGTGATCAGGATTATGATTGCTATCAATGCAGTTCGTTGTTTACAGTTGCTGGTTTCGGTTTAGTTTCTGCTGGTTGATGTTCATTAATGTAGGCTTGTTGTGCTGCTCGATGACGAAGCATGTTGAAGATGGGTTTGGTTCGAAAATAATCCTGGTTTAATCTTTGGGCCGTATGTATGCTGAAAATTCCCAGCCGCATTCTGGATTTCTCTTGCAAAGTTTTATTGTGATTTAATCTGCTCACGATATGTGAACTATCCTCAGTTGTCACATTTTTTTTCATAACCCTTCAAAAGTTTCAGTGAGAGCAATCACCGTACGGATTTCTCTTTCTCAATGCTTTCGGTGTCTTCATACTCCTCCTGGTACTCAAATTCTTCTTTTAATATAACTCTCCGTTAAGTTACATGCAATATGCTACTCATCATTTCAATCTATTCCTCGTCCTTCAGGCAATTAATATTGATTGAGGATCAATATTTAGCATCTTGCCCGATTTCTAAACATTATTTTTCATAAACTATGTATTCTGTTTTTTTCGCTTTTACACACGCTGTTGTCCACACACTGAATCCACGAAATGTTTATGGGCATCAACAAAGGTTTTTTTTTTCATTTTCTTGATCCTTTGTTTATATAAGTAGATAGTAATTGCATAACACAATTTTCGGAAGAGGACACTTTTAGAAACGTTAAAGTTAGGCAACGTTCCATTTTCTATTTCATTTCTCACAATTTTTTTGTTAATTCAATGCTTGCATTGCATAGTTTTCTCTTTTGCTGTTAATTTTTCATAATGATACGATTTGTTACCAAACAAATTAAGTAAAATGCAAAATAGAAAATGAAACGTCCGTCCCTAAATTTTTATATTTCTAAAAGTCACCAACCTGTACCCTATTCTCACTATATTATGTTCACTTTTATTGTTCTTTGCATTACATGGTCATTTCAACTCAACAGCGACCTACCGGAAAAATTTTTTTTTACTTATTTTTCTAAATCCGTAATGATACAATTTTTCGCTAAATTGTTCATAAAAATTTGTCAACATAAATCAAACTTCATTTCAGCTACTATCGAGCCGAAGTTTTGGACATGGGCAGTAATATAAATAACCATTCAATACATTATCATTGAGTAAAGAGCAGAAGCAGTTAAAATTATGTAGGTACAATGAAAATAGAATTAAAAATATTGAATATATGAGCGGTATTGGTCTAGTATAATTGTAAAAAATCAATGCACTGACCTTAGCTATGAATATGAAAAGAAATCCTCTTCTGTCACAATTCTTCTGTAATAATCTCAACGCCACTGCATTGGTTGTTCGATGAATCCAAATCCCTGATTGTGGTCGCAGCAGGATTCGCCAAAAGCAATTGAACTTGATCTTTGATTATAAACACTGAAATAAAGTACGAAAGTTAAAAATAAAACATTAATATAAGAACATTTAAAAAAATCTTTCGTTGCAAGCATGTTCTTTTGTATAGTAAGGGTTTTTGACTAAACTTATTAGTATGTTGTTTGAAATGTTTTTTAAAAAAAAACCGTGATTTACTTATGTTAATTAATTTTGCACTGTTGTTTTCTATATAATGTACTATTTGGAAAAATAAATCAATAAATTTTGTAATATTATTGACTTTTAAATTACATCGATCTGTCAAAATTCGCCCCTTATATTAGATTTTAACTAGATAACCTCCAAATAAACAAGCTATTGTCATTGTCACTCATCAATGGAATTCAAAACAATTTTATCTCACCTTCACAATTCGCATATTGAGAATCGATTGAACAAATATATTTTTAACAATTCACGATAATATCGTCGAAAGATCTGGAGTTTTTTTAACTTTATAAACACAAACAAATCAGTAACCGTTCACTCTACACTGTAATTTAGGATTGTATCCATTGATTCTAGTATAGTTCTAGTAACTTTTTTTATCAATCGGTACTAGCATAGAACGGAAAGTAAATGTTTATGGTTATGTTTCTGATCTTAAATAATTCAAAATTTAAAATATTTGTAATAAAGTGAAACATACTGATGCAAATTAACACAATATATTCATGTTTCGATCGTTTTTCTTTTGTATTTACTTTAAATTAATGTGCACTAATTAGCTGTCAAACGACGACGCTGTCTGACACGAAAACGCTGAACTATTGCGGATGACACGCCCACCTATCATTACGTCACAATGGGAACGTGTCTAGGATAAGTTTTATCCAAGATAAAATCATAACAAAATAGTTCAGCGTTTTGCTGTCAGGTAGCTGTAGTGATTTGACAGCTAATTTCAAATTCAAATTCCATATTAAAGTTTCAAAAAGGACAATTTTCAAAAGGAACAACAGGATATAAGGGATAGTTTCTTTCGCTGCAATTGATTTGAATCATCCTTAACGATGTTAATGAAAACTACTTCATTTTTAAGGAGTAGTTTCCCCGGAATTAAAAACGGGAAGTTAAGGAGATGTAAAACAGTGCCTTAATTTTCATCCGAAATTAGGCCATTTCAAGGGGTGTTTTTCACTATCAGGCCAAGTTTTCTCAACAAATTTAGATTTGAGGCCTTCTACAGAATTACAATGAGGAGAAATTTTCTTCCTGTGGGTAATAGGACAATTCCATTTTAAAGTTTTAAAGAGGACAATTATAAATGGGGAAAAAAAGATATAAGGGTTGGTTTCCTTCGCAGAAACTGGGTTGAATATTAATGTTTTAATTATTCTTAACGTTGCTAAAGAAAAAAACTTTAATTTACCGGAAAAGTTTGCCCGGAATTAAAAATGGGAAGTTAAGGAGCTGTAAATTAATGTGAAATTTTCCATCCGAAATTAGGCCTGTTAAAAGGGTGACTTTTCAATAAAAGGCCTAGTTTCCTCAAAGGAATTAGATTTAAGGCCTTCAAGTGAATTACAATGTGTAAAAATTTTCTTCCTGTGGATAATAGGACGACCTCAATTTTCTTTTCAAATTAAAACAAGGACAATTTTAAATGGGAAAAAAAGGATATAAGGGACGGTTTCTTTCGCTTGAATTGTTATTTTTCCGCATATTATTGCGGTTATTTTTGCGGATATTATTGCGGTTATTTTTCCGCATATTTTTGCGGTTATTTTGCGGTAATATTTGCGGAAATTATTGCGGTTATTTTTGCGGATAATATTACGGTTATATTGCGGTAATATTTGCGGTAACATTTGCGGTTATTTTTGCGGATATTATTGCGGTTATTTTGCGGTAATATTTGCGGTTATTTTTGCGGATATAATTGCGGATATTGTTGCGGTTATTTTTGCGGATATTATTGCGGTTATTTTTGCGGTTATTTTTGCGGTAACATTTGCGGTTATTTTTGCGGATATTATTGCGGATATTATTGCGGTTATTTTAGCGGATATTATTGCGATTATTTTGCTGTAATATTTGCGGATATCATTGCGGTTATTTTGCGGTAATATTTGCGGTTATTTTTGCGGATATAATTGCGGTTATTTTTGCGGATATCATTGCGGTTATTTTGCGGTAATATTTGCGGTTATTTTTGCGCATATTATTGCGGTTATTTTTGCGGATATCATTGCGGTTATTTTGCGGTAATATTTGCGGTTATTTTTGCGCATATTATTGCGGTTATTTTTGCGGAAATCATTGCGGTTATTTTGCGGTGATATTTGCGGTTATTTTTGCGGATATCATTGCGGTTATTTTGCAGTAATATTTGCGGTTATTTTTGCGGATATTATTGCGGTTATTTTGCGGTAATATTTGCGGTTATTTTTGCGGATATTATTGCGGTTATTTTGCGGTAATATTTGCGGTTATTTTTGCGGATATTATTGCGGTTATTTTTACGGATTTCATTGCGGTTAATTTGCGGTAATATTTGCGGTTATTTTTGCGGATATAATTGCGGTTATTTTTGCGGATATAATTGCAGTTATTTTCGCGGATATCCATGCGGTTATTTTGCGGTAACATTGGCGGTTATTTTTGCGGATATAATTGCGGTTATTTTGGCGGATATCATTGCGGTTATTTTGCGGTAATATTTGCGGTTATTTTTGCGGATATTATTGCTGTTATTTTGCGGTAATATTTGCGGTTATTTTTGCGGATATTATTGCGGTTATTTTGCGGTAATATTTGCGGTTATTTTTGTGGATATAATTGCGGTTATTTTTGCGGATATCATTGCGGTTATTTTGCGGTAATATTTGAGAATATATTTGCGGTAATAAATAATATTTGCGGTAATATTGTATTATTTTGCGGTAATATTACCGAGAAGATCACTAATGGATTTACTACAACAATCTGTGCTGTAAATTGTGTTTTAATAATTCAGTGAATGTGAAGTTATAAAGTGGTTTAAGTGATAAAGTGGTTTAAGTGATAAATAGTGAAAATATCTGTAAATCAAGAAAATTTAACTAACTTTATATTTCTATATGATTTTAATAATTGATACTTTTACATAAATTATATAAACTCTTGTAATAATGGATAGACTAATATTGTAACTTTTTTTAAACTGTATTGATATTTAACATTAATAAATTTATTTTAATTGAATATATTTTTTCAATTCGATTTTCCGCACCCATCCTCTTGAATTTTATATTTCATAGTTAAGATACAAAGAAAAGTTAAGATAATGCAACGAAGAGGTAAGTAAGGTAAAATCAATGTTTTTCGATAGAAATTCTGAAAAATCCCAAAAATAGGCCTAAATTGGCGATTTTTTTCACTTTTTCCAACTTCAAAGCCATTTGTAGCGATAACTATCGATCGTAGGTGAACGATAGTAGGCTCATTCGATAGCGCTTGAATTACTCTACCGATGGTATAAATTTGGTCCCGGAACGTAACGTAATATAGCTATGGTGTGAATTTCATCGAGAAATTCGACAAACATTTTTTTGAAAAATATCGACGTACATTTGGTCGACGAAATAAAATTTCTCAGAAGAGAAAAAAAAAAGTTTTTCACCTTAAGCTTTTCCGGGACCAAATTTATACCATCGATAGAGTAATTCAAGCGCTATCGAATGAGCCTACTATCGTTAACCTACGATCGATAGTTATCGCTACAAATGGCTTTGAATTTGGAAAAAGTGAAAAAAATCGCCAATTTAGGCCTATTTTTGGGATTCTTCAGAATTTCGGCCGGAAAATTTTCGCCAAAAAAATGAAAAATTGTATAATTAAAAATGATTTTTAGGCTTCTCGGAGCGTAACTAAGCCATTCCCGGAATCCCATTTCACTAAATTCGAAAATTCGAGGTCCCTCCCCCCAAAAAAAAAACCGAAAAAATTGACTTCAGGATATGTTTTTTAGGCCTCCCGTGACGTAACTAAGCCATTCCCAGAGTCCTACTTCCCGAAAATCGAAAATTCGGTAATTTTTCGGGAATGACGTCATTGGGTGGCGACGTATGTGTGACGTCATATATATGAAAAGAGTGACGTCACAAAACCATTGAGCAAAAATAAAATGAAAAATATATAGCATCATCGATCGATCATTTCAAACCCCGAAAGGTTGGAACTGTTCGATCGAATATTTCGATGATACAATGTCTGGAATGAGGAATTAATGTTAATTAGATATATTATAAGCTGTAAGGAATAGAAATCAATTATTAGAAATTATAAAAATCCGGGACCAATCGGGATGCGAACCAGGGACCTCGACTCCGAACAACAGCAACGGCGACCAAGACGACTCGGCTATCAGATGATATATGTAAATGACCTTAAAACTCATATATAAACAATTCTTATGAGATTTGTGGAAAATTGAAAAAAAATTTCGATCGAAGGAGTTGGAATTTTCCAAAAACCTTTTAACCATAGCTGCTCCATGTTAAAGTTGGAAAATTTTACTAAAAACATTGCAACATTTTAAGGTCCTTGATCCTTTTTATCGACAAAAACAAATTTGTATTTCAAAAGAGTTTCTTCAGAAAATTAAAATTTATATATAAAATAAAATCGATTAGGACTTCAAAAAGTTGGGGTATTTTTCGATATTGGCTTAATCGAATTATTCGATAATCTATCGAAAAACATTGATTTTACCTTACTTACCTCTTCGTTGCATTATCTTAACTTTTCTTTGTATCTTAACTCTGAAATATAAAATTCAAGAGGATGGGTGCGGAAAATCGAATTGAAAAAATATATTCAATTAAAATAAATTTATTAATGTTAAATATCAATACAGTTTATAAAAAGTTACAATATTAGTTTATCCATTATTACAAGAGTTTATATAATTTATCTAAAAGTATCAATTATTAAAATCATATAGAAATATAAAGTTAGTAAAATTTTCTTGATTTACAGATATTTTCACTATTTATCACTTAAACCACTTTATCACTTAAACCACTTTATAACTTCACATTCACTGAATTATTAAAACACAATTTACAGCACAGATTGTTGTAGTAAATCCATTAGTGATCTTCTCGGTAGATATCAATTGTGGAAATGATATCCTTTATGAATTTGATGGATGATCCTCCAAAGATCCGCATTTATTCCTCAAACGTCCATTCGGAAATGAAGAACATCTCAACTCCAATGAATAATTCTCCGTTGTCATCGGTCAGCTTCTTCTGGAACGAAAAGATCAATAATTAATCAAAAATCAATAATAAAATATTTGGAGGTCTCAAAAGTACAGCGACTTACCAATCATTTATCTCCCAAAATGATGATACTTTCTTCAGCGCAAAAACAATGTCTTGGGCCTCAGATTCTTAGTATGTCTTGGTATGGATCTGTAAAAATATATTTTATTAATATTTAAACAAATTGTAATTTTTTAGGGACATTAACATGTAGACTGGGGAACATATGGCGCAGCCCATTTACATAATTTCCATAATGAAACAATGATTGCTAAACTTCTGCATTTATTAACAAAGTTGCAAGATTGCTTTTTCTGATAAGGGCTGTTTTTTTCAAAGTTTCAAAAAGGACAATTTTCAAGTACATAAAAAGCATATAAGAGATGGTTTTCTTTCGCAGAAAATTGCTGCCATTTAAAACTGAATCATTCTTAACTGTATTGCAAAAATCAGCTCTCCATGAGGAGGACTTTCAATTACAACCATGGTTTAAGTCGCTATTATGCCTAATTCGGTGATCAAAACCTGATCTTTTATTATCTTCCTGTTTATCCCGTGGATTGATATATTCTTCTGATATTCACAATACTTAAGCTGCACTCCCAGTGGCTTACATTTACTGATGATTTGATTAGATTCTTCTCTGAATGAATTATTTTTAAATATATTTTAAAAATACATTTTTGTCGTTCATTAGTTAGTTAAACGTTGGAAAATATCTACCAAAGTAACAGAAAGTACATATAATCTCATATAAACATTGCGTCCATACCTACAATTTCACAATAAACATTATCTGTTTCACATTTATTTAATTCGATTCTGATTTTATGAAGTTAAAATGTAACATTGGCCATCAGCTCAAACAACCATAACATAAAATATTCAATTTAATTGGATAAACTAAAGTCAATTAAGAACTTATAACTTTCAAAAATAAGCTGTCACATTGACATGTATCGTACCTCCATCTATGCTACAACGTGTGAACTTTTGACATGTATGTCAATTGAACCACCTTAAGTTTTTAGTGCCACCTATGAGTCAGGTATATGTACTCATAGCTTCCAACAAAAGTCGAATGCATTTTGGCGTTGTCTTAATTTAAAATTCTAAACAATTCGAATTGTCAACAAATTAGATTTGTTAGAAAAAAAAAACAATAATTTAAAAACTGAATTATGAACTTACTGCTTTTGATTTTTCACACATAAGAGATGCAATTGACTACATGGAAACTGGTAAAAATTGAACAAACTTACAATGGAGAAATCCAAACAGAAAGTTTAAGTCCTCCCATACAAGCTGTGCTAATTATATCGAAAACAAAGCTCGTTTAAGAGATGAAATCGACAATCCATGTGGCAGAAAAAATCATAAAACCATCCAATCTTCAATCGCCTGTAACACCGTTAAATAAAGGTTTTTTTCGAACCAATATCGCAATATCGATTCAAATTTTCAAAAAGGACAATTTTCGAGTGCTTAAAAAGGATATAAGGGATGTTTTGTTTCGCCAAAATTGAGTTGAATATTAAAGATTAAATCATCCTTAACCATGATGCAAAAAATCATAAGCATTGGTTCACTAGATCCTTGGAAAATTAAATTGGGAAATTAAGGAGGTGAAAACCCTTGCACCAAATTGGCTTGAAAAAAGGTCATTTTTGAGGGGTGACTTTTCCTTATAACAGCTAATTTTCGCAACGGATTATTAAACAATGTCCTTACGTGAGATGTGGAGTGAAAAAATTTTTATCCTGTGTGCCACAGGACACCCGCAATATCGTTTCAAAGTTTCAAAAAGGACAATTTTCGAGTGCATAAAAAGGATATAAGGGATGTTTTGTTTCGCCAAAATTGAGTTGAATATTAAAGATTAAATCATCCTTAACCATGATTTAATTGGAAAAACATATAGGTAAATCATCGATCGATCAATCAATCATTTCCAAATGTCGAAGGCTATCGTTGATCGATTGAACACATGGTGCTAAAATTCGGAAACGAGGGTTCATGTTATTAAGTGATAATGTGAGCCAACGTAAGTTAAAAGAAATTAAAACCAATTATTATGGTAGCAAAACATATTGGGCTCATTCGCCAATCGAATTCGAAACCTCCGGTTCCAGCATAGCCGTCCAGTAAATCGTTCCGGAGAGTAGCAGAAATCTGCATATTTTCCGGTGAAAACGGAATAAAACTTACCTACTATGAATAGGAACGATTGTTTGGTGAAATTGACACTTATTATTCTTTGGGTCTATACCGTCTATGCCCCAAAGGTAGTTGCAAACCTTTTCGAATTGAAAGTAACAACTTTTTACAGGAATAAAACACTTGCACTTACCATCGTTTATTTTTCAGAAAATCATCTGGAAAACGTCCGAAGAAATGCTGCAGGTACTGTACAAATTTATCAGAAAACAATCCTCATTTCCTATTGACATAAATAATTAAATGTTAGGTCTTGTTCATTTTTTGATGACTCCATTTAAAGATTGGTCCTCGAGTAGCTAGATACAACTGTAAGAAATGTATTTAAGCAATAAGCAGCGACCGGACACCATCTACGGATATCCTTCATATGGCAATTTCAAGGTTCGAACCCGGAGATTGTTCCCTCAACATACTTATCAGCCCGGCTACAAAGTCATCCCTTACCTATTTGACGAAGTTAGAAGCACTTGAATATTGAAGGGTTTGATGATTTCATCTGCCTCCAAACTGATGCACAATTTCATACCTTCAATGGGCTTTGTATATGGAAAAATTTGCACAGCATGTTTAATGTGAAATGTAAAAAGTCCAGTGACGTTCCCACAAGTGTTAAATCTATGCTACATAGGTAAATGAAAAAGAATTGGAAGTGACTTTTGTGTTAATAAATGCAGAAGCAACCAATGTTTTCATTATGTAAATTATATGTTCCCCAGTACCTATACATGTTAATGTAGCTAGAAAGTATAATTTGTTTAAATAATTATAAAATATATTTTTACAGATCCAAATTACCAAGAAACTAAGGACAAAGACATTGTTTTTGCGCTAAAGAATGTATCATCTTGTTGGGAGATAAATAATTGGTAAGTCGCTGTACTTTTGAGACTTCCAAATATTGATTTTTGATTATTTATTGATTTTTTCGTTCCAGAAGAAGCTGACCGACGACAACGGAGAATTATTCATTGGAGTTGAGATGTTCATCATTTCCGAATGGACGTTTGAGGAATAAATGCGGATCTTTGGAGGATCATCCATCAAATTCATAAAGGATATCATTTCCACAATTGATATCTACCGAGAAAATCACTAATGGATTTACTACAACAATCAGAGCTGTAAATTGTGTTTTAATAATTCAGTGAATGTGAAGTTATAAAGTGGTTTAAGTGATAAAGTGGTTTAAGTGATAAATAGTGAAAATATCTGTAAATCAAGAAAATTTTACTAACTTTATATTTCTATATGATTATAATAATTGATACTTTTACATAAATTATATAAACTATTGTAATAATGGAAAAACTAATATTGTAATTTATTATAAACTGTATTGATATTTAACATTAATAAATTTATGTTAATTGAACATATTGTTTCAATTTGATTTTCCGCACCCATCCTCCTGAATTTTATATTTCAGAGTTAAGATACAAAGAAAAGTTAAGACAATGCAACGATTAGGTAAGTAAGGTAAGTTCAATATTTTTCGATAGATTATCGAATAATACGATAAAGACAATATCGAAAAATATCTTAACTTTTTGATTTCCTTATCGATTTTTTTTATATATACATTTTAATTTTCTGAAGAAATTCTTTTGAAATACAAATGTTGTTTTTTTCGAAAAAAAGGATCAAGGACCTTAAAATGTTGCAATGTTTTTAGTAAAATTTTCCAACTTTAACATGGAGCAGCTATGGTTAAAATATTTTTGGAAAATTCCAACTCCATCGATCGAATTTTTTTTTCAATTTTCCAAAAATCTCATAAGAATTGTTTATGTATGAGTTTTAAGGTCATTTACATATATCATCTGATAGCCGAGTCGTCTTGGTCGCCGTTGCTGTTGTTCGGAGTCGAGGTCCCTGGTTCGCATCCCGATTGGTCCCGGATTTTTATAATTTCTAATAATTGATTTCTATTCCTTACAGCTTATAATATATCTAATTAACATTAATTCCTCATTCCAGACAATGTATCATCGAAATATTCGATCGAACAGTTCCAACCTTTCGGGGTTCGAAATGATCGATCGATGATGCTATATATTTTTCATTTTACTTTTGCTCAATGGTTTTGTGATGTCACTCTTTACATATATATGACGTCACACATACGTCGCCACCCAATGACGTCATTCCCGAAAAATTACCGAATTTTCGATTTTCGGGAAGTAGGACTCTGGGAATGGCTTAGTTACGTCACGGGAGGCCTAAAAAACATATCCTGAAGTCAATTTTTTCGGTTTTTTTTTTGGGGGGAGGGACCTCGAATTTTCGAATTTAGTGAAATGGGATTTCGGGAATGGCTTAGTTACGCTCCGAGAAGCCTAAAAATCATTTTTAATTATACAATTTTTCTTTTTTTTGGCGAAAATTTTCCGGCCGAAATTCTGAAGAATCCCAAAAATAGGCCTAAATTGGCGATTTTTTTCACTTTTTCCAACTTCAAAGCCATTTGTAGCGATAACTATCGATCGTAGGTTAACGATAGTAGGCTCATTCGATAGCGCTTGAATTACTCTATCGATGGTATAAATTTGGTCCCGGAAAAGCTTAAGGGGAAAAACTTTTTTTTTTCTCTTCTGAGAAATTTTATTTCGTCGACCAAATGTACGTCGATTTTTTTCAAAAAAATGTTTGTCGAATTTCTCGATGAAATTCACACCATAGCTATATTACGTTACGATCGAAACAAAAATCCAATAAAACCTAAAGATTTCGATATCGTTAATGGTTTTTTCGATATTTAAAATTCACCTATTGTGCTAGCTAATGCTATTTAAATACAAATTTGTTTTCTTGAAAAAAAGGATCAAGGACCTAAAAGTTTTCCAACAAATGCTTTTTATTTTTTGCATAGTGGTTAAGAATGGTTTAGTTTATAATATTCTACTTTAATTTAGTGAAGGAAAACATCCCTTATGTCCTTTTTATGCATTAGAAAATTGTCCTTTTTGAAAGTTTGAAACGATATTGCGGGTGTCTTTTGGCACACAGGACAAAATTTTTTTCACATTATATTTCACTTGATTGCCTTAATTCAGAATCCGTTGAGAAAACTAGACCTCATAATGAAAAGTCACCTTCTTTAAATGACCCAATATCAGTCGAATTTTTTCGCATTGACTTTCAACAATTTTATTTCCAGTTTCAATTTTCCAAAGATATACGTAACAAATGCTTTTTATTTTTTGCATAGTGGTTAAGAATGGTTTAGTTTATAATATTCTACTTTAATTTAGTGAAGGAAAACATCCCTTATGTCCTTTATATGCATTAGAAAATTGTCCTTTTTGAAAGTTTGAAACGTTATTGCGGGTGTCTTTTGGCACACAGGACAAAATTTTTTTCCTATTATATTTCACTTGATAGCCTTAATTCAGAATCCGTTGAGAAAACTAGACCTCATAATGAAAAGTCACCTTCTTTAAATGACCCAATATCAGTCGAATTTTTTCGCATTGACTTTCAACAATTTTATTTCCAGTTTCAATTTTCCAAAGATATACGTAACAAATGCTTTTTATTTTTTGCATAGTGGTTAGGAATGGTTTAGTTTATAATATTCAACTTTAATTTAGTGAGGAAAACATCCCTTATGTCCTTTTTATGCATTAGAAAATTGTCCTTTTTGAAAGTTTGAAACGATATTGCGGGTGTCTTTTGGCACACAGGACAAAATTGTTTTCCTATTATATTTCCCTTGATAGCCTTAATTCAGAATCCGTTGAGAAAACTAGACCTCATAATGTAAAGTCACCTTCTTTAAATGACCCAATATCAGTCGAATTTTTTCGCATAGACTTTCATCAATTTAATTTCCAGTTTCAATTTTCCAAAGATGTACGTAACAAATGCTTTTTATTTTTTGCATAGTGGTTAAGAATGGTTTAGTTTATAATATTCATCTTTAAATTAGTGAAGGAAAACATCCCTTATGTCCTTTTTATGCATTAGAAAATTGTCCTTTTTGAAAGTTTGAAATGATATTGCGGGTGTCTTTTGGCACACAGGACAAAATTGATTTCCTATTATATTTCACTTGATAGCCTTAATTCAGAATCCGTTGAGAAAACTAGACCTCATAATGAAAAGTCACCTTCTTTAAATGACCCAATATCAGTCGAATTTTTTCGCTTAGACTTTCAACAATTTAATTTCCAGTTTCAATTTTCCAAAGATATACGTAACAAATGCTTTTTATTTTTTGCATAGTGGTTAAGAATGGTTTAGTTTATAATATTCAACTTTAATTTAGTGAGGAAAACATCCCTTATGTCCTTTTTATGCATTAGAAAATTGTCCTTTTTGAAAGTTTGAAACGATATTGCGGGTGTCTTTTGGCACACAGGACAAATTTTTTTTCCTATTATATTTCACTTGATAGCCTTAATTCAAAATCCGTTGAGAAAACTAGACCTCATAATGAAAAGTCACCATCTTTAAGAGACCCAATATCAGTCGAATTTTTTCGCTTAGACTTTCAACAATTTAATTTCCAGTTCCAATTTTCCAATGATATACGTAACAAATGCTTTTTATTTTTTGCATAGTGGTTAAGAGTGGTATAGTTTATAATATTCAACTTTAATTTAGTGAGGAAAACATCCCTTATGTCCTTTTTATGTATTAGAAAATTGTCCTTTTTGAAAGTTTGAAACGATATTGCGGGTGTCTTTTGGCACACAGGACAAAATTGTTTTCCTATTATATTTCACTTGATAGCCTTAATTCAGAATCCGTTGAGAAAACTAGACCTCATAATGAAAAGTCACCTTCTTTAAATGACCCAATATCAGTCGAATTTTTTCGCTTAGACTTTCAACAATTTAATTTCCAGTTTCAATTTTCCAAAGATATACGTAACAAATGCTTTTTATTTTTTGCATAGTGGTTAAGAATGGTTTAGTTTATAATATTCAACTTAAATTTAGTGAGGAAAACATCCCTTATGTCCTTTTTAGGCATTAGAAAATTGTCCTTTTTGAAAGTTTGAAACGATATTGCGGGAGTCTTTTGGCACACAGGACAAAATTGTTTTCCTATTATATTTCCCTTGATAGCCTTAATTCAGAATCCGTTGAGAAAACAAGACCTCATAATGAAAAGTCACCTTCATTAAATGACCCAATATCAGTCGAGTTTTTTCGCATAGACTTTCATCAATTAAATTTCCAGTTTCAATTTTCCAAAGATATACGTAACAAATGCTTTTTTTTTTTGCATAGTGGTTAAGAATGGTATAGTTTATAATATTCATCTTTAAATTAGTGAAGGAAAACATCCCTTATGTCCTTTTTATGCATTAGAAAATTGTCCTTTTTGAAAGTTTGAAACGATATTGCGGGTGTCTTTTGGCACACAGGACAAAATTGATTTCCTATTATATTTCACTTGATAGCCTTAATTCAGAATCCGTTGAGAAAACTAGACCTCATAATGAAAAGTCACCTTCTTTAAATGACCCAATATCAGTCGAATTTTTTCGCTTAGACTTTCAACAATTTAATTTCCAGTTTCAATTTTCCAAAGATATACGTAACAAATGCTTTTTATTTTTTGCATAGTGGTTAAGAATGGTATAGTTTATAATATTCAGTTTTAATTTAGTGAGGAAAACATCCCTTATGTCCTTTTTATGCATTAGAAAATTGTCCTTTTTGAAAGTTTGAAACGATATTGCGGGTGTCTTTTGGCACACAGGACAAAATTGTTTTCCTATTATATTTCACTTGATAGCCTTAATTCAAAATCCGTTGAGAAAACTAGACCTCATAATGAAAAGTCACCTTCTTTAAATGACCCAATATCAGTCGAATTTTTTCGCTTAGACTTTCATCAATTTAATTTCCAGTTTCAATTTTCCAAAGATATACGTAACAAATGCTTTTTATTTATTGCATAGTGGTTAAGAATGGTTTAGTTTATAATATTCAACTTTAATTTAGTGAGGAAAACATCCCTTATGTCCTTTTTATGCATTAGAAAATTGTCCTTTTTGAAAGTTTGAAACGATATTGCGGGTGTCTTTTGGCACACAGGACAAAATTTTTTTCCTATTATATTTCACTTGATAGCCTTAATTCAAAATCCGTTGAGAAAACTAGACCTCATAATGAAAAGTCACCTTCTTTAAATGACCCAATATCAGTCGAATTTTTTCGCATAGTCTTTCATCAATTTAATTTCCAGTTTCAATTTTCCAAAGATATACGAAACAAATGCTTTTTATTTTTTGCATAGTGGTTAAGAATGGTTTAGTTTATAATATTCTACATTAATTTAGTGAAGGAAAACATCCCTTATGTCCTTTATATGCATTAGAAAATTGTCCTTTTTGAAAGTTTGAAACGTTATTGCGGATGTCTTTTGGCACACAGGACAAAATTGTTTTCCTATTATATTTCACTTGATAGCCTTAATTCAGAATCCGTTGAGAAAACTAGACCTCATAATGAAAAGTCACCTTCGTTAATTGACCCAATATCAGTCGAATTTTTTCGCATAGACTTTCATCAATTTAATTTCCAGTTTCAATTTTCCAAAGATGTACGTAACAAATGCTTTTTATTTTTTGCATAGTGGTTAAGAATGGTTTAGTTTATAATATTCATCTTTAAATTAGTGAAGGAAAACATCCCTTATGTCCTTTTTATGCATTAGAAAATTGTCCTTTTTGAAAGTTTGAAACGATATTGCGGGTGTCTTTTGGCACACAGGACAAAATTGTTTTCCTATTATATTTCACTTGATAGCCTTAATTCAGAATCCGTTGAGAAAACTAGACCTCATAATGAAAAGTCACCTTCTTTAAATGACCCAATATCAGACGAATTTTTTCGCATAGACTTTCATCAATTTAATTTCCAGTTTCAATTTTCCAAAGATGTACGTAACAAATGCTTTTTATTTTTTGCCTAGTGGATAAGAATGGTTTGGTTTATAATATTCAGCTTTAATTTAGTGAAGGAAAACATCCCTTATGTCCTTTTTATGCATTAGAAAATTGTCCTTTTTGAAAGTTTGAAACGATATTGCGGGTGTCTTTTGGCACACAGGACAAAATTGATTTCCTATTATATTTCACTTGATAGCCTTAATTCAGAATCCGTTGAGAAAACTAGACCTCATAATGAAAAGTCACCTTCTTTAAATGACCCAATATCAGTCGAATTTTTTCGCATTGACTTTCAACAATTTAATTTCCAGTTTCAATTTTCCAAAGATATACGTAACAAATGCTTTTTATTTTTTGCATAGTGGTTAAGAATGGTTTAGTTTATAATATTCAACTTTAATTTAGTGAGGATAACATCCCTTATGTCCTTTTTATGCAATAGAAAATTGTCCTTTTTGAAAGTTTGAAACGATATTGCGGGTGTCTTTTGGCACACAGGACAAAATTGTTTTCCTATTATATTTCACTTGATAGCCTTAATTCAGAATCCGTTGAGAAAACTAGACCTCATAATGAAAAGTCACCTTCGTTAAATGACCCAATATCAGTCGAATTTTTTCGCATAGACTTTCATCAATTTAATTTCCAGTTTCAATTTTCCAAAGATGTACGTAACAAATGCTTTTTATTTTTTGCATAGTGGTTAAGAATGGTTTAGTTTATAATATTCATCTTTAAATTAGTGAAGGAAAACATCCCTTATGTCCTTTTTATGCATTAGAAAATTGTCCTTTTTGAAAGTTTGAAATGATATTGCGGGTGTCTTTTGGCACACAGGAAAATTTTTTTTTTCCTATTATATTTCACTTGATAGCCTTAATTCAGAATCCGTTGAGAAAACTAGACCTCATAATGAAAAGTCACCTTCTTTAAATGACCCAATATCAGTCGAATTTTTTCGCTTAGACTTTCAACAATTTAATTTCCTGTTTCAATTTTCCAAAGATATACGTAACAAATGCTTTTTATTTTTTGCATAGTGGTTAAGAATGGTTTAGTTTATAATATTCAACTTTAATTTAGTGAGGAAAACATCCCTTATGTCCTTTTTATGCATTAGAAAATTGTCCTTTTTGAAAGTTTGAAACGATACTGCGGGTGTCTTTTGGCACACAGGACAAAATTGATTTCCTATTATATTTCACTTGATAGCCTTAATTCAAAATCCGTTGAGAAAACTAGACCTCATAATGAAAAGTCACCTTCTTTAAGTGACCCAATATCAGTCGAATTTTTTCGCTTAGACTTTCAACAATTTAATTTCCAGTTTCAATTTTCCAATGATATACGTAACAAATGCTTTTTATTTTTTGCATAGTGGTTAAGAATGGTTTAGTTTATTATATTCAACTTTAATTTAGTGAGGAAAACATCCCTTATGTCCTTTTTATGCATTAGAAAATTGTCCCTTTTGAAAGTTTGAAACGATATTGCGGGTGTCTTTTGGCACACAGGACAAATTTTTTTTCCTATTATATTTCACTTGATATCTTTAATTCAAAATCCGTTGAGAAAACTAGACCTCATAATGAAAAGTCACTTTCTTTAAATGACCCAATATCAGTCGAATTTTTTCGCTTAGACTTTCAACAATTTAATTTCCAGTTTCAATTTTCCAAGGATATACGTAACAAATGCTTTTTATTTTTGGCATAGTGGTTAAGAATGGTTTAGTTTATAATATTCAACTTAAATTTAGTGAGGAAAACATCCCTTATGTCCTTTTTAGGCATTAGAAAATTGTCCTTTTTGAAAGTTTGAAACGATATTGCGGGAGTCTTTTGGCACACAGGACAAAATTGTTTTCCTATTATATTTCACTTGATAGCCTTAATTCAGAATCCGTTGAGAAAACAAGACCTCATAATGAAAAGTCACCTTCATTAAATGACCCAATATCAGTCGAGTTTTTTCGCATAGACTTTCATCAATTAAATTTCCAGTTTCAATTTTCCAAAGATATACGTAACAAATGCTTTTTTTTTTTGCATAGTGGTTAAGAATGGTATAGTTTATAATATTCATCTTTAAATTAGTGAAGGAAAACATCCCTTATGTCCTTTTTATGCATTAGAAAATTGTCCTTTTTGAAAGTTTGAAACGATATTGCGGGTGTCTTTTGGCACACAGGACAAAATTGATTTCCTATTATATTTCACTTGATAGCCTTAATTCAAAATCCGTTGAGAAAACTAGACCTCATAATGAAAAGTCACCTTCTTTAAGTGACCCAATATCAGTCGAATTTTTTCGCTTAGACTTTCAACAATTTAATTTCCAGTTTCAATTTTCCAATGATATACGTAACAAATGCTTTTTATTTTTTGCATAGTGGTTAAGAATGGTTTAGTTTATAATATTCAACTTTAATTTAGTGAGGAAAACATCCCTTATGTCCTTTTTATGCATTAGAAAATTGTCCTTTTTGAAAGTTTGAAACGATATTGCGGGTGTCTTTTGGCACACAGGACAAAATTGATTTCCTATTATATTTCACTTGATAGCCTTAATTCAAAATCCGTTGAGAAAACTAGACCTCATAATGAAAAGTCACCTTCTTTAAGTGACCCAATATCAGTCGAATTTTTTCGCTTAGACTTTCAACAATTTAATTTCCAGTTTCAATTTTCCAATGATATACGTAACAAATGCTTTTTATTTTTTGCATAGTGGTTAAGAATGGATTAGTTTATAATATTCAACTTTAATTTAGTGAGGAAAACATCCCTTATGTCCTTTTTATGCATTAGAAAATTGTCCCTTTTGAAAGTTTGAAACGATATTGCGGGTGTCTTTTGGCACACAGGACAAATTTTTTTTCCTATTATATTTCACTTGATATCTTTAATTCTAAATCCGTTGAGAAAACTAGACCTCATAATGAAAAGTCACCTTCTTTAAGTGACCCAATATCAGTCGAATTTTTTCGCTTAGACTTTCAACAATTTAATTTCCAGTTTCAATTTTCCAAAGATATACGTAACAAATGCTTTTTGTTTTTTGCATAGTGGTTAAGAATGGTTTAGTTTATAATATTCTACTTTAATTTAGTGAAGGTAAACATCCCTTATGTCCTTTTTATGCATTAGAAAATTGTCCTTTTTGAAAGTTTGAAACGATATTGCGGGTGTCTTTTGGCACACAGGACAAAATTGTTTTCCTATTATATTTCACTTGATAGCCTTAATTCAGAATCCGTTGAGAAAACTAGACCTCATAATGAAAAGTCACCTTCTTTAAATGACCCAATATCAGTCGAATTTTTTCGCTTAGACTTTCAACAATTTAATTTCCAGTTTCAATTTTCCAAAGATATACGTAACAAATGCTTTTTATTTTTTGCATAGTGGTTAAGAATGGTTTAGTTTATAATATTCAACTTAAATTTAGTGAGGAAAACATCCCTTAAGTCCTTTTTAGGCATTAGAAAATTGTCCTTTTTGAAAGTTTGAAACGATATTGCGGGTGTCTTTTGGCACACAGGACAAAATTGTTTTCCTATTATATTTCCCTTGATAGCCTTAATTCAGAATCCGTTGAGAAAACTAGACCTCATAATGAAAAGTCACCTTCATTAAATGACCCAATATCAGTCGAGTTTTTTCGCATAGACTTTCATCAATTAAATTTCCAGTTTCAATTTTCCAAAGATATACGTAACAAATGCTTTTTTTTTTTGCATAGTGGTTAAGAATGGTATAGTTTATAATATTCATCTTTAAATTAGTGAAGGAAAACATCCCTTATGTCCTTTTTATGCATTAGAAAATTGTCCTTTTTGAAAGTTTGAAACGATATTGCGGGTGTCTTTTGGCACACAGGACAAAATTGATTTCCTATTATATTTCACTTGATAGCCTTAATTCAAAATCCGTTGAGAAAACTAGACCTCATAATGAAAAGTCACCTTCTTTAAATGACCCAATATCAGTCGAATTTTTTCGCTTAGACTTTCAACAATTTAATTTCCAGTTTCAATTTTCCAAAGATATACGTAACAAATGCTTTTTGTTTTTTGCATAGTGGTTAAGAATGGTTTAGTTTATAATATTCTACTTTAATTTAGTGAGGAAAACATCCCTTATGTCCTTTTTAT
Organism: Sisyra terminalis; assembly: GCA_958496175.1. Taxonomy (NCBI): domain Eukaryota; kingdom Metazoa; phylum Arthropoda; class Insecta; order Neuroptera; family Sisyridae; genus Sisyra; species Sisyra terminalis. The sequence continues at coordinate 46,902 of CAUEGI010000001.1, forward strand.
GCATTAGAAAATTGTCCCTTTTGAAAGTTTGAAACGATATTGCGGGTGTCTTTTGGCACACAGGACAAATTTTTTTTCCTATTATATTTCACTTGATATCTTTAATTCAAAATCCGTTGAGAAAACTAGACCTCATAATGAAAAGTCACCTTCTTTAAGTGACCCAATATCAGTCGAATTTTTTCGCTTAGACTTTCAACAATTTAATTTCCAGTTTCAATTTTCCATAGATATACGTAACAAATGCTTTTTATTTTTTGCATAGTGGTTAAGAATGGTTTAGTTTATAATATTCAACTTTAATTTAGTGGGGAAAACATCCCTTATGTCCTTTTTATGCATTAGAAAATTGTCCTTTTTGAAAGTTTGAATCGATATTGCGGGTGTCTTTTGGCACACAGGACAAATTTTTTTTCCTATTATATTTCACTTGATAGCCTTAATTCAAAATCCGTTGAGAAAACTAGACCTCATAATGAAAAGTCACCTTCTTTAAGTGACCCAATATCAGTCGAATTTTTTCGCTTAGACTTTCAACAATTTAATTTCCAGTTTCAATTTTCCAATGATATACGTAACAAATGCTTTTTATTTTTTGCAAAGTGGTTAAGAATGGTTTAGTTTATAATATTCAACTTTAATTTAGTGAGGAAAACATCCCTTATGTCCTTTTATGCATTAGAAATTTGTCCTTTTTGAAAGTTTGAAACGATATTGCGGGTGTCTTTTGGCACACAGGACAAAATTGTTTTCCTATTATATTTCACTTGATAGCCTTAATTCAGAATCCGTTGAGAAAACTAGACCTCATAATGAAAAGTCACCTTCTTTAAATGACCCAATATCAGTCGAATTTTTTCGCTTTGACTTTCAACAATTTAATTTCCAGTTTCAATTTTCCAAAGATATACGTAACAAATGCTTTTTATTTTTTGCATAGTGGTTAAGAATGGTTTAGTTTATAATATTCAACTTTAATTTAGTGAGGAAAACATCCCTTATGTCCTTTTTATGCATTAGAAAATTGTCCTTTTTGAAAGTTTGAAACGATATTGCGGGTGTCGTTTGGCACACAGGACAAAAGATTTTTCCTATAATATTTCACTTGATAGCCTTATTTCAAAATCCGTTGAGAAAACTAGACCTCATAATGAAAAGTCACCTTCATTAAATGACCCAATATCAGTCGAGTTTTTTCGCATAGACTTTCATCAATTAAATTTCCAGTTTCAATTTTCCAAAGATATACGTAACAAATGCTTTTTTTTTTGCATAGTGGTTAAGAATGGTATAGTTTATAATATTCATCTTTAAATTAGTGAAGGAAAACATCCCTTATGTCCTTTTTATGCATTAGAAAATTGTCCTTTTTGAAAGTTTGAAACGATATTGCGGGTGTCTTTTGGCACACAGGACAAAATTGATTTCCTATTATATTTCACTTGATAGCCTTAATTCAGAATCCGTTGAGAAAACTAGACCTCATAATGAAAAGTCACCTTCTTTAAATGACCCAATATCAGTCGAATTTTTTCGCTTAGACTTTTTACAATTTAATTTCCAGTTTCAATTTTCCAAAGATATACGTAACAAATGCTTTTTATTTTTTGCATAGTGGTTAAGAATGGTTTAGTTTATAATATTCAACTTTAATTTAGTGAGGAAAACATCCCTTATGTCCTTTTTATGCATTAGAAAATTGTCTTTTTGAAAGTTTGAAACGATATTGCGGGTGTCGTTTGGCACACAGGACAAAAGATTTTTCCTATTATATTTCACTTGATAGCCTTATTTCAAAATCCGTTGAGAAAACTAGACCTCATAATGAAAAGTCACCTTCTTTAAATGACCCAATATCAGACGAATTTTTTCGCTTAGACTTTCAACAATTTAATTTCCAGTTTCAATTTTCCAAAGATATACGTAACAAATGCTTTTTATTTTTTGCAAAGTGGTTAAGAATGGTTTAGTTTATAATATTCAACTTTAATTTAGTGAGGAAAACATCCCTTATGTCCTTTTATGCATTAGAAATTTGTCCTTTTTGAAAGTTTGAAACGATATTGCGGGTGTCTTTTGGCACACAGGACAAAATTGTTTTCCTATTATATTTCCCTTGATAGCCTTAATTCAGAATCCATTGAGAAAACAAGACCTCATAATGAAAAGTCACCTTCATTAAATGACCCAATATCAGTCGAATTTTTTCGCATAGACTTTCATCAATTTAATTTCCAGTTTCAATTTTCCAAAGATATACGTAACAAATGCTTTTTATTTTTTGCATAGTGGTTAAGAATGGTTTAGTTTATAATTTTCTACTTTAATTTAGTGAAGGAAAACATCCCTTATGTCCTTTTTATGCATTAGAAAATTGTCCTTTTTGAAAGTTTGAAACGATATTGCGGGTGTCTTTTGGCACACAGGACAAATTTTTTTTTCTATTATATTTCACTTGATAGCCTTAATTCAAAATCCGTTGAGAAAACTAGAACTCATAATGAAAAGTCACCTTCTTTAAGTGACCCGATATCAGTCGAATTTTTTCGCTTAGACTTTCAACAATTTAATTTCCAGTTTCAATTTTCCAAAGATATACGTAACAAATGCTTTTTATTTTTTGCATAGTGGTTAAGAATGGTTTAGTTTATAATATTCAACTTTAATTTAGTGAAGGAAAACATCCCTTATGTCCTTTTTATGCATTAGAAAATTGTCCTTTTTGAAAGTTTGGAACGATATTGCGGGTGTCTTTTGGCACACAGGACAAAATTGTTTTCCTATTATATTTCACTTGATAGCCTTAATTCAGAATCCGTTGAGAAAACTAGACCTCATAATGAAAAGTCACCTTCGTTAAATGACCCAATATCAGTCGAATTTTTTCGCATAGACTTTCATCAATTTAATTTCCAGTTTCAATTTTCCAAAGATGTACGTAACAAATGCTTTTTATTTATTGCATAGTGGTTAAGAATGGTTTAGTTTATAATATTCAACTTTAATTTAGTGAGGAAAACATCCCTTATGTCCTTTTTATGCATTAGAAAATTGTCCTTTTTGAAAGTTTGAGACGATATTGCGGTTGTCCTTTTGCACTCAGGATAAAAAAATTTTCACTCCACTCCTCACGTAAGGACATTGTTTAATAATTTATTTATAAATTTTACAATTTTCTTGAAAAATCAACGATGGTTAACCCACGGTTTATTTTGGTGAAAAATTTTCTTTTCTCGAATTTGAAATAGATTGTTTTATTATCGTTTAATACATTGTTTCGAACCCGAAACTTTATCTGGATCGAAAACCATCCCTTATTTGATCCCTTGACGTTACAAACACTTGAAGTTTGATGATTTCTTCTGCCACTTTGATTGTCGATTTCATCCCTTAAATGTGGTTTGTTTTCGGAGAAATTTGCACAGCATGTACGGATGGACTTATATTTTTATGAAAAATTTCAAATAACCCTTACAAATTACAAATTAAACCATAAAGCAGTCCAAAAATTACCCGAGAAATGTTATTAAATGCAACATTTATGCAACCATTTATTTTGTTTGTACATTGGTGTAAGCAGATTGCCTACCAAACTATATGATTTTTCACGATATTTCTCATATTATTTCCTATGTTATTGTACAAATATAGTACAACAACAACAAAAGAGTTGAATATCTTATTGGAATTTACGAGAAAACTTATTTTGTTTTCTTTTTGCGGAATTAAATTCTTAAAGTTGATAGTTGGTTTTGATTTACTTTAAAGAAGAGCAGTACATATTTGTTCATACGACAACAATGCATTACCGTTTCTTAGAATTTTAAATATCGAAAAAAATGGGGAAAAACATCAAAATGTTACTATGTATATTGACACATTTTCCGGAAGTATTATGGAGCAGCTATGGTTTCAATTTGTTTTGGAAAATTTCAAATATTTCGATCCCGAAAGAAAATTGAATTTTGTGATCTGAGAAATATTTATATATAAGTTTTTATTTAATGCAAACACGTGCAGTTGTAGCCGAGTGGATATGTTGAGAGAATCTAAAGCAACAATCTCCGGGTTCGAACCTTGAAAATGTCATATTTTTTTTTTATTATTTATTTATATTTTTTTAAGTCTAGAAATAATGCCATAACGTCACCAAATTGCCGCGGTCATCCCTTAAACGAGCTTGGTTTTCGGAAATAATTTGCCCAGCATGTACGGATGAACTTAAGTTTTCGATTGGCATGCCTTTATTTCATATTCAATTTCCTACTCAATTTCATCTCTTATGTGTGAAAAATCAAAAGCAGTAAGTAATTATATTTAATTTTTAAATTTATTGCTTATTTCTAACATTTCTTATGTATTGACAATTCGAATTGTTTAGAATTTTGAATTAAGACAACGCCAAAATGCGATTCGTATTTTGTTGGAAGCTATGAGAACATCCACCTGACTCACAGGTGGCACTAAAAACTTAAGGTGGTTCAATTGACATACATGTCAAGAGTTCACACGTTCTAGCATAGGTGGAGATACGATACATGTCAATGCGACAGCTAATTTTTGAAAGTTATTAGTTCATAATTGACTTTAGTTTATCCAAATAAATTTAATATTTAATGTTATGGTTGTTTGATCTGATGGCCAATGTTACATTTTAACTTCATAAAATCAAAATCGAATTAATAAATGTGAAACAGGTAATATTTATTGTAAAATTGTAGGTATGGGCGCAATGTTTATAAGAGGTTATAAGTACTTTCTGTTACTTTTGTAGATATTTTCCAACGTTTAACTAACTAATGAACGACAAAAATGAATTTTTAAAATATATTTAAAAATAATTCATTCAGAGAAGAATCTAATCAAATAATCTGCAAATGTAAGCCACTGGGAGTGCAGCTTTAGTATTGTGAATATCAGAAGAATATCTCAATCCACGGGATAAACAGGAAGATAATAAAAGATCAGGTTTTGATCACCGAATTAGGAATAAAAGCAACCTTAACCATGGTTGTAATTGAAAGTCCTCCTCATGGAGAGCTGATTTTTGCAATACAGTTAAGAATGATTCAGTTTTAAATGGCAGCAATTTTCTACGAAAGAAAACCATCTCTTATATCCTTTTTATGTACTTGAAAATTGTCCTTTTTGAAAATTTGAAAAAACAGCCCATATCAGAAAAAGCAATCTTGCAACTTTGTTATTAAATGCAGAAGTTTAGCAACCATTGTTTCATTATGGAAAATATGTAAATGGACTGCGCCATATGTTCCCCAGTATTCAAGTTAATGTCCCTAGAAAGTATAGTTTGTTTAAATATTAATGAAATATATTTTTACAGATCCAAATTACCAAGAAACTAAGGACCAAGATATTGTTTTTGCGCTGAAGAATGTATCATCATTTTGGGAGATAAATGATTGGTAAGTCGCTGTACTTTTGAGACCTCCAAATATTTTATTATTGATTTTTGATTATTTATTGATCTTTTCGTTCCAGAAGAAGCTGACCGATGACAACGGGGAATTATTCATTGGAGTTGAGATGTTCATCATTTCCAAATGGACGTTTGAGGAATAAATGTGGATCGTTGGAGGATCATCAAGCAAATTCCTGTGGGATATCATTTCCACAATTGATATCTACCAAGAAGATCACTAATGGATTTACTACAACAATCTGTGCTGTAAATTGTGTTTTAATAATTCAGTGAATGTGAAGTGATAAAGTGGTTTAAGTGATAAATAGTGAAAATATCTGAAAAATCAAGAAAATTGTATTAACTTTATATTTCTATATGATTATAATAATTGATACTTTTACATAAATTATATAAACTATTGTAATAATGGAGAAAATAATATTGTAATTTATTATAAACTGAATTGATATTTAATAATAATAAATTTATTTTAATTGAATATATTTTTTCAATTCGTTTTTCCGCACCAATCCTCTTGAATTTTATATTTCAGAGTTAAGATACAAAGAAAAGTTAAGATAATGCAACGAAGAGGTAAGTAAGGTAAGTTCAATATTATTCGATAGATTATCGAATAATTCGATAAAGCCAATATCGAAAAATATCTCAACTTTTTGAAGTCCTTATCGATTTTTCATTATATATAAATTTTAATTTTCTGAAGAAACTCTTTTGAAATACAAATTGGTTTTTGTCGACAAATAGGATCAAGGACCTTAAAATGTTGCAATGTTTTTAGTAAAATTTTCCAACTTTAACATGGAGCAGCTATGGTTATAAGGTTTTTGGAAAATTCCAACTCCTTCGATCGAAATATTTTTTCAATTTTCCAAAAATCTCATAAGAATTGTTTATGTATGAGTTTTAAGGTCATTTACATATATCATCTGATAGCCGAGTCGTCTTGGTCGCCGTTGCTGTTGTTCGGAGTCGAGGTCCCTGGTTCGCATCCCGATTGGTCCCGGATTTTTATATTTTCTAATAATTGATTTCTTTTCCTTACAGCTTATAATATATCTAATTAACATTAATTCCTCATTCCAGACATTGTATCATCGAAATATTCGATCGAACAGTTCCAGCCTTTCGGGGTTGGAAATGATCGATCGATCGATGATGCAATATATTTATCATTTTATTTTTGCTCAATGGTTTTGTGACGTCACTCATTTTCATATATATATGACTTCACACATACGTCACCACCCAATGACGTCATTCCCGAAAAATTCGAAAAATGAACGAATTTTCGGGAAGTAGGATTCGGAGAATGGCTTAGTTACGTCACGGGAGGCCTAAAAAACATATCCTGAAGTCAATATTTTCGTTTTTTTTTTTTGGGGGGGGACCTCGAATTTTCGAATTTAGTGAAATGGGATTTCGGGAATGGCTTAGTTACGCTCCGAAAAGCCTAAATATAATTTTTAATTATATAATTTTTCATTTTTTGGCGAAAAATTTTTTGGCCGGTTTTCTAAAAAATCCCAAAAGTAGGCCTAAATTGGCGTTTTTTTTCACTTTTTCCAACTTTAAAGCCATTTGTTGCGATAACTATCGATCGTAGGATAACGATAGTAGGCTCATTCGATAGCTCTTGAATTACTCTATCGATGGTGTAAATTTGGTCCCGGAAAAGCATAAGGGAAAAAACTTTTCTTTTCCACTCCTGTGAAATTTTATTTCGTCGACCAAATGTACGTCGATTTTTTTCAAAAAAATTTTTGGCGAATTTCTCGATGAAATTCACTCCATAGCTATATTACGTTACGATCGAAACAAAAATCCAATAAAACCAAAAGATTTCGATATCGTTAATGGTTTTTTCGATATTTAAAATTCACCTATTGTGCTAGCTAATGCTATTTAAATACAAATTTGTTTTCTTGAAAAAAAGGATCAAGGACCTAAAAAATTTCCAATGCGGTCATACATCTTTTCCGATCGTAACATGGAGCTCCTAAGGTTAAAATTTTGCCGGAAAATTCCAAATAAATCTTTTGATCAAATGGTCACCAGAACGATTTTCATGGAATTTTCCGGAAAAAATTTAACCATAGGTGCTCCATGTTACGATCGGAAAAGAAGTGAATCCACATTGGAAAACTTTTAGGTCCTTGATCCTTTTTTTAACAAAATAGATTTGTTTTTGAATAGCACAATAGGTGAATTTTAAATATCGAAAAAACCATTAACGATATCGAAAACTTTAGGTTTTATTGGATTTTTGTTTCGATCGTAACGTAATATAGCTATGGTGTGAATTTCATCGAGAAATTCGACAAACATTTTTTTGAAAAAAATCGACGTACATTTGGTCGACGAAATAAAATTTCTCAGAAGAGAAAAAAAAAAGTTTTTCCCCTTAAGCTTTTCCGGGACCAAATTTATACCATCGATAGAGTAATTCAAGCGCTATCGAATGAGCCTACTATCGTTAACCTACGATCGATAGTTATCGCTACAAATGGCTTTGAAGTTGGAAAAAGTGAAAAAAATCGCCAATTTAGGCCTATTTTTGGGATTCTTCAGAATTTCGGCCGGAAAATTTTCGCCAAAAAAATGAAAAATTGTATAATTAAAAATGAATTTTTGGCTTCTCGGAGCGTAACTAAGCCATTCCCGAAATCCCATTTCACTAAATTCGAAAATTCGAGGTCCCCCCCCCAAAAAAAAAAACCGAAAAAATTGACTTCAGGATATGTTTTTTAGGCCTCCCGTGACGTAACTAAGCCATTCCCAGAGTCCTACTTCCCGAAAATCGAAAATTCGGTAATTTTTCGGGAATGACGTCATTGGGTGGCGACGTATGTGTGACGTCATATATATGAAAAGAGTGACGTCACAAAATCATTGAGCAAAAATAAAATGAAAAATATATAGCATCATCGATCGATCATTTCGAACCCCGAAAGGTTGGAACTGTTCGATCGAATATTTCGATGATACAATATCTGGAATGAGGAATTAATGTTAATTAGATATATTATAAGCTGTAAGGAATAGAAATCAATTATTAGAAATTATAAAAATCCGGGACCAATCGGGATGCGAACCAGGGACCTCGACTCCGAACAACAGCAACGGCGACCAAGACGACTCGGCTATCAGATGAAATATGTAAATGACCTTAAAACTCATACATAAACAATTCTTATGATATTTGTGGAAAATTGAAAAAAAATTTCGATCGAAGGAGTTGGAATTTTCCAAAAACCTTTTAACCATAGCTGCTTCTTGTTAAAGTTGGAAAATTTTACTAAAAACATTGCAACATTTTAAGGTCCCTGATCCTTTTTATCGACAAAAACAAATTTGTATTTCAAAAGAGTTTCTTCTGAAAATTAAAATTTATATATAAAATAAAATCGATTAGGAAATCAAAAAGTTAAGATATTTTTCGATATTGGCTTAATCGAATTATTCGATAATCTATCGAAAAACATTGATTTTACCTTACTTACCTCTTCGTTGCATTATCTTAACTTTTCTTTGTATCTTAACTCTGAAATATAAAATTCAAGAGGATGGGTGCGGAAAATCGAATTGAAAAAATATATTCAATTAAAATAAATTTATTAATGTTAAATATCAATACAGTTTATAAAAAGTTACAATATTAGTTTATCCATTATTACAAGAGTTTATATAATTTATGTAAAAGTATCAATTATTAAAATCATATAGAAATATAAAGTTAGTAAAATTTTCTTGATTTACAGATATTTTCACTATTTATCACTTAAACCACTTTATCACTTAAACCACTTTATAACTTCACATTCACTGAATTATTAAAACACAATTTACAGCACAGATTGTTGTAGTAAATCCATTAGTGATCTTCTCGGTAGATATCAATTGTGGAAATGATATCCTTTATGAATTTGATGGATGATCCTCCAAAGATCCGCATTTATTCCTCAAACGTCCATTCGGAAATGATGAACATCTCAACTCCAATGAATAATTCTCCGTTGTCATCGGTCAGCTTCTTCTGGAACGAAAAGATCAATAAATAATCAAAAATCAATAATAAAATATTTGGAGGTCTCAAAAGTACAGCGACTTACCAATCATTTATCTCCCAAAATGATGATACTTTCTTCAGCGCAAAAACAATGTCTTGGGCCTCAGATTCTTAGTATGTCTTGGTATGGATCTGTAAAAATATATTTTATTAATATTTAAACAAATTGAAATTTTTTAGGGACATTAACATGTAGACTGGGGAACATATGGCGCAGCCCATTTACATAATTTCCATAATGAAACAATGATTGCTAAACTTCTGCATTTATTAACAAAGTTGCAAGATTGCTTTTTCTGATAAGGGCTGTTTTTTCAAAGTTTCAAAAAGGACAATTTTCAAGTACATAAAAAGGATATAAGAGATGGTTTTCTTTCGCAGAAAATTGCTGCCATTTAAAACTGAATCATTCTTAACTGTATTGCAAAAATCAGCTCTCCATGAGGAGGACTTTCAATTACAACCATGGTTTAAGTCGCTATTATGCCTAATTCGGTGATCAAAACCTGATCTTTTATTATCTTCCTGTTTATCCCGTGGATTGATATATTCTTCTGATATTCACAATACTTAAGCTGCACTCCCAGTGGCTTACATTTACAGATGATTTGATTAGATTCTTCTCTGAATGAATTATTTTTAAATATATTTTAAAAATACATTTTTGTCGTTCATTAGTTAGTTAAACGTTGGAAAATATCTACCAAAGTAACAGAAAGTACATATAATCTCATATAAACATTGCGTCCATACCTACAATTTCACAATAAACATTATCTGTTTCACATTTATTTAATTCGATTCTGATTTTATGAAGTTAAAATGTAACATTGGCCATCAGCTCAAACAACCATAACATAAAATATTCAATTTAATTGGATAAACTAAAGTCAATTAAGAACTAATAACTTTCAAAAATAAGCTGTCACATTGACATGTATCGTACCTCCATCTATGCTACAACGTGTGAACTTTTGACATGTATGTCAATTGAACCACCTTAAGTTTTTAGTGCCACCTATGAGTCAGGTGGATGTACTCATAGCTTCCAACAAAAGTCGAATGCATTTTGGCGTTGTCTTAATTTAAAATTCTAAACAATTCGAATTGTCAACAAATTAGATTTGTTAGAAAAAAAAACAATAATTTAAAAACTGAATTATGAACTTACTGCTTTTGATTTTTCACACATAAGAGATGCAATTGACTACATGGAAACTGGTAAAAATTGAACAAACTTACAATGGAGAAATCCAAACAGAAAGTTTAAGTCCTCCCATACAAGCTGTGCAAATTATTTCGAAAACAAAGCTCGTTTAAGGGATGAAATCGACAATCCATGTGGCAGAAAAAATTATAAAACCATCCAATCTTCAATCGCCTGTAACACCGTTAAATAAAGGTTTTTTTCGAACCAATATCGCAATATCGATTCAAATTTTCAAAAAGGACAATTTTCGAGTGCTTAAAAAGGATATAAGGGATGTTTTGTTTCGCCAAAATTGAGTTGAATATTAAAGATTAAATCATCCTTAACCATGATGCAAAAAATCATAAGCATTGGTTCACTAGATCCTTGGAAAATTAAATTGGGAAATTAAGGAGGTGAAAACCCTTGCACCATATTGGCTTGAAAAAAGGTCATTTTGGAGGGGTGACTTTTCCTTATAACAGCTAATTTTCGCAACGGATTATTAAACAATGTCCTTACGTGAGATGTGGAGTGAAAAAATTTTTATCCTGTGTGCCACAGGACACCCGCAATATCTTTTCAAAGTTTCAAAAAGGACAATTTTCGAGTGCATAAAAAGGATATAAGGGATGTTTTGTCTCGCCAAAATTGAGTTGAATATTAAAGATTAAATCATCCTTAACCATGATTTAATTGGAAAAACATATAGGTAAATCATCGATCGATCAATCAATCATTTCCAAATGTCGAAGGCTATCGTTGATCGATTGAACACATGGTGCTAAAATTCGGAAACGAGGGTTCATGTTATTAAGTGATAATGTGAGCCAACGTAAGTTAAAAGAAATTAAAACCAATTATTATGGTAGCAAAACATATTGGACTCATTCGCCAATCGAATTCGAAACCTCCGGTTCCAGCATAGCCGTCCAGTAAATCGTTCCGGAGAGTAGCAGAAATCTGCATATTTTCCGGTGAAAACGGAATAAAACTTACCTACTATGAATAGGAACGATTGTTTGGTGAAATTGACACTTATTATTCTTTGGGTCTATACCGTCTATGCCCCAAAGGTAGTTGCAAACCTTTTCGAATTGAAAGTAACAACTTTTTACAGGAATAAAACACTTGCACTTACCATCGTTTATTTTTCAGAAAATCATCTGGAAAACGTCCGAAGAAATGCTGCAGGTACTGTACAAATTTATCAGAAAACAATCCTCATTTCCTATTGACATAAATAATTAAATGTTAGGTCTTGTTCATTTTTTGATGACTCCATTTAAAGATTGGTCCTCGAGTAGCTAGATACAACTGTAAGAAATGTATTTAAGCAATAAGCAGCGACCGGACACCATCTACGGATATCCTTCATATGGCAATTTCAAGGTTCGAACCCGGAGATTGTTCCCTCAACATACTTATCAGCCCGGCTACAAAGTCATCCCTTACCTATTTGACGAAGTTAGAAGCACTTGAATATTGAAGGGTTTGATGATTTCATCTGCCTCCAAATTGATGCACAATTTCATACCTTCAATGGGCTTTGTATATGGAAAAATTTGCACAGCATGTTTAATGTGAAATGTAAAAAGTCCAGTGACGTTCCCACAAGTGTTAAATCTATGCTACATAGGTAAATGAAAAAGAATTGGAAGTGACTTTTGTGTTAATAAATGCAGAAGCAACCAATGTTTTCATTATGTAAATTATATATTCCCCAGTACCTATACATGTTAATGTAGCTAGAAAGTATAATTTGTTTAAATAATTATAAAATATATTTTTACAGATCCAAATTACCAAGAAACTAAGGACAAAGACATAGTTTTTGCGCTAAAGAATGTATCATCTTGTTGGGAGATAAATAATTGGTAAGTCGCTGTACTTTTGAGACTTCCAAATATTGATTTTTGATTATTTATTGATTTTTTCGTTCCAGAAGAAGCTGACCGATGACAACGGAGAATTATTCATTGGAGTTGAGATGTTCATCATTTCTGAATGGACGTTTGAGGAATAAATGCGGATCTTTGGAGGATCATCCATCAAATTCATATAGGATATCATTTCCACAATTGATATCTACCGAGAAAATCACTAATGGATTTACTACAACAATCAGAGCTGTAAATTGTGTTTTAATAATTCAGTGAATGTGAAGTTATAAAGTGGTTTAAGTGATAAAGTGGTTTAAGTGATAAATAGTGAAAATATCTGTAAATCAAGAAAATTTAATTAACTTAATATTTCTATATGATTATAATAATTGATACTTTTACATAAATTATATAAACTATTGTAATAATGGAAAAACTAATATTGTAATTTATTATAAACTGTATTGATATTTAACATAAATAAATTTATGTTAATTGAACATATTGTTTCAATTTGATTTTCCGCACCCATCCTCCTGAATTTTATATTTCAGAGTTAAGATACAAAGAAAAGTTTAGATAATGCAACGATTAGGTAAGTAAGGTAAGTTCAATATTTTTCGATAGATTATCGAATAATACGATAAAGACAATATCGAAAAATATCCTAACTTGTTGATTTCCTTATCGATTTTTTTTATATATACATTTTAATTTTCTGAAGAAATTCTTTTGAAATACAAATGTTGTTTTTTTCGAAAAAAAGGATCATGGAACTTAAAATGTTGCAATGTTTTTAGTAAAATTTTCCAACTTTAACATGGAGCAGCTATGGTTAAAAGGTTTTTGGAAAATTCCAACTCCTTCGATCAAAATTTTTTTTCAATTTTCCACAAATCTCATAAGAATTGTTTATGTATGAGTTTTAAGGTCATTTACATATATCATCTGATAGCCGAGTCGTCTTGGTCGCCGTTGCTGTTGTTCGGAGTCGAGGTCCCTGGTTCGCATCCCGATTGGTCCCGGATTTTTATAATTTCTAATAATTGATTTCTATTCCTTACAGCTTATAATATATCTAATTAACATTAATTCCTCCTTCCAGACATTGTATCATCGATATATTCGATCGAACAGTTCCAACCTTTCGGGGTTCGAAATGATCGATCGATGATGCTATATATTTTTCATTTTATTTTTGCTCAATGATTTTGTGACGTCACTCTTTTCATATATATGACGTCACACATACGTCGCCACCCAATGACGTCATTCCCGAAAAATTACCGAAATTTCGATTTTCGGGAAGTAGGACTCTGGGAATGGCTTAGTTACGTCACGGGAGGCTTAAAAAACATATCCTGAAGTCAATTTTTTCGGTTTTTTTTTTTGGGGGGGGGACCTCGAATTTTCGAATTTAGTGAAATGGGATTTCGGGAATGGCTTAGTTACGCTCCGAGAAGCCTAAAAATCATTTTTAATTATACAATTTTTCATTTTTTTGGCGAAAATTTTCGGCCGAAATTCTGAAGAATCCCAAAAATAGGCCTAAATTGGCGATTTTTTTCACTTTTTCCAACTTTAAAGCCATTTGTAGCGATAACTATCGATCGTAGGGTAACGATAGTAGGCTCATTCGATAGCTCTTGAATTACTCTATCGATGGTGTAAATTTGGTCCCGGAAAAGCTTAAGGGGAAAAACTTTTTTTTTTCTCTTCTGAGAAATTTTATTTCGTCGACCAAATGTACGTCGATTTTTTTCAAAAAAATGTTTGTCGAATTTCTTGATGAAATTCACACCATAGCTATATTACGTTACGATCGAAACAAAAATCCAATAAAACCTAAAGTTTTCGATATCGTTAATGGTTTTTTCGATATTTAAAATTCACCTATTGTGCTAGCTAATGCTATTTAAATACAAATTTGTTTTCTTGAAAAAAAGGATCAAGGAACTTAAAAATTTCCAATGCGGTCTTACATCTTTTCCGATCGTAACATGGAGCTCCTATGGTTAAAATTTTGCCGGAAAATTCCAATAAAATCTTTTGATCAAATGGTCACCAGAACGATTTTCATGGAATTTTCCGGAAAAAATTTAACCATAGGTGCTCCATGTTACGATCGGAAAAGAAGTGAATCCACATTGGAAAACTTTTAGGTCCTTGATCCTTTTTTTAACAAAATAGATTTGTTTTTGAATAGCACAATAAGAGAATATTAAATATCGAAAAAACCATTAACGATATCGAAAACTTTAGGTTTTATTGGATTTTTGTTTCGATCGTAACGTAATATAGCAATGGTGTGAATTTCATCGAGAAATTCGACAAACATTTTTTTGAAAAAAATCGACGTATATTTGGTCGACGAAATAAAATTTCTCAGAAGAGAAAAAAAAAAGTTTTTCCCCTTAAGCTTTTCCGGGACCAAATTTATACCATCGATAGAGTAATTCAAGCGCTATCGAATGAGCCTACTATCGTTAACCTACGATCGATAGTTATCGCTACAAATGGCTTTGAAGTTGGAAAAAGTGAAAAAAATCGCCAATTTAGGCCTATTTTTGGGATTCTTCAGAATTTCGGCCGGAAAATTTTCGCCAAAAAAATGAAAAATTGTATATTTAAAAATGATTTTTAGGCTTCTCGGAGCGTAACTAAGCCATTCCCGAAATCCCATTTCACTAAATTCGAAAATTCGAGGTCCCCCCCCAAAAAAAAAAACCGAAAAAATTGTCTTCAGGATATGTTTTTTAGGCCTCCCGTGACGTAACTAAGCCATTCCCAGAGTCCTACTTCCCGAAAATCGAAAATTCGGTAATTTTTTTGGGAATGACGACATTGGGTGGCGACGTATGTGTGACGTCATATATATGAAAAGAGTGACGTCACAAAAACATTGAGCAAAAATAAAATGAAAAATATATAGCATCATCGATCGATCATTTCGAACCCCGAAAGGTTGGAACTGTTCGATCGAATATTTCGATGATACAATGTCTGGAATGAGGAATTAATGTTAATTAGATATATTATAAGCTGTAAGGAATAGAAATCAATTATTAGAAATTATAAAAATCCGGGACCAATCGGGATGCGAACCAGGGACCTCGACTCCGAACAACAGCAACGGCGACCAAGACGACTCGGCTATCAGATGATATATGTAAATGACCTTAAAACTCATACATAAACAATTCTTATGAGATTTTTGGAAAATTGAAAAAAAAATTCGATCGATAGAGTAGGAATTTTCCAAAAATATTTTAACCATAGCTGCTCCATGTTAAAGTTGGAAAATTTTACTAAAAACATTGCAACATTTTAAGGTCCTTGATCCTTTTTATCGACAAAAACAAATTTGTATTTCAATAGAGTTTCTTCAGAAAATTAAAATTTATATATAAAATAAAATCGATTAGGACTTCAAAAAGTTGAGATATTTTTCGATATTGGCTTAATCGAATTATTCGATAATCTATCGAAAAACATTGATTTTACCTTACTTACCTCTTCGTTGCATTATCTTAACTTTTCTTTGTATCTTAACTCTGAAATATAAAATTCAAGAGGATGGGTGCGGAAAATCGAATTGAAAAAATATATTCAATTAAAATAAATTTATTAATGTTAAATATCAATACAGTTTATAAAAAGTTACAATATTAGTTTATCCATTATTACAAGAGTTTATATAATTTATGTAAAAGTATCAATTATTAAAATCGTATAGAAATATAAAGTTAGTAAAATTTTCTTGATTTACAGATATTTTCACTATTTATCACTTAAACCACTTTATCACTTAAACCACTTTATAACTTCACATTCACTGAATTATTAAAACACAATTTACAGCACAGATTGTTGTAGTAAATCCATTAGTGATCTTCTCGGTAGATATCAATTGTGGAAATGATATCCTATATGAATTTGATGGATGATCCTCCAAAGATCCGCATTTATTCCTCAAACGTCCATTCGGAAATGATGAACATCTCAACTCCAATGAATAATTCTCCGTTGTCATCGGTCAGCTTCTTCTGGAACGAAAAGATCAATAAATAATCAAAAATCAATAATAAAATATTTGGAGGTCTCAAAAGTACAGCGACTTACCAATCATTTATCTCCCAAAATGATGATACTTTCTTCAGCGCAAAAACAATGTCTTGGTCCTTAGTTTCTTGGTAATTTGGATCTGTAAAAATATATTTAATTAATATTTAAACAAACTATACTTTCTAGGGACATTAACTTGAATACTGGGGAACATATGGCGCAGCCCATTTACATAATTTCCATAATGAAACAATGATTGCTAAACTTCTGCATTTATTAACAAAGTTGCAAGATTGCTTTTTCTGATAAGGGCTGTTTTTTCAAAGTTTCAAAAAGGACAATTTTCAAGTACAAAAAAAGGATATAAGAGATGGTTTTCTTTCGCAGAAAATTGCTGCCATTTAAAACTGAATCATTCTTAACTGTATTGCAAAAATCAGCTCTCCATGAGGAGGACTTTCAATTACAACCATGGTTTAAGTCGCTATTATGCCTAATTCGGTGATCAAAACCTGATCTTTTATTATCTTCCTGTTTATCCCGTGGATTGATATATTCTTCTGATATTCACAATACTTAAGCTGCACTCCCAGTGGCTTACATTTACAGATGATTTGATTAGATTCTTCTCTGAATGAATTATTTTTAAATATATTTTAATAATACATTTTTGTCGTTCATTAGTTAGTTAAACGTTGGAAAATATCTACCAAAGTAACAGAAAGTACATATAATCTCATATAAACATTGCGTCCATACCTACAATTTCACAATAAACATTATCTGTTCCACATTTATTTATTTCGATTCTGATTTTATGAAGTTAAAATGTAACATTGGCCATCAGCTCAAACAACCATAACATAAAATATTCAATTTAATTGGATAAACTAAAGTCAATTTAGAACTAATAACTTTCAAAAATAAGCTGTCACATTGACATGTATCGTACCTCCATCTATGCTACAACGTGTGAACTCTTGACATGTATGTCAATTGAACCACCTTAAGTTTTTAGTGCCACCTATGAGTCAGGTGGATGTACTCATAGCTTCCAACAAAAGTCGAATGCATTTTGGCGTTGTCTTAATTTAAAATTCTAAACAATTCGAATTGTCAACCAATTAGATATATGTTAGAAAAAAAAAACAATAATTTAAAAACTGAATTATGAACTTACTGCTTTTGATTTTTCACATATAAGAGATGCAATTGACTACATGGAAACTGGTAAAAATTGAACAAACTTACAATGGAGAAATCCAAACAGAAAGTTTAAGTCCTCCCATACAAGCTGTGCTAATTATTTCGAAAACAAAGCTCGTTTAAGGGATGAAATCAACAATCCATGTGGCAGAAAAAATTATAAAACCATCCAATCTTCAATCGCCTGTAACACCGTTAAATAAAGGTTTTTTTCGAACCAATATCGCAATATCGATTCAAATTTTCAAAAAGGACAATTTTCGAGTGCTTAAAAAGGATATAAGGGATGTTTTGTTTCGCCAAAATTGAGTTGAATATTAAAGATTAAATCATCCTTAACCATGATGCAAAAAATCATAAGCATTGGTTCACTAGATCCTTGGAAAATTAAATAGGGAAATTAAGGAGGTGAAAACCCTTGCACCCAATTGGCTTGAAAAAAGGTCATTTTTGAGGGGTGACTTTTCCTTATAACAAGAAATTGTAAAATAACCGCAATGATATCCGCAAAAATAACCGCAATAATATCCGCAAAAATAACCGCAATAATATCCGCAAAAATAACCGCAAATATTACCGCAAAATAACCGCAATAATATCCGCAAAAATAACCGCAAATGTAACCGCAAAATAACCGCAATAATATCCGCAATGATATCCGCAAAAATAACCTCAAATATTACCGCAAAATAACCGCAATAATATCCGCAAAAATAACCGCAAAAATAACCGCAATAATATCCGCATAAATAAACGCAATAATGTCCGCAAAAATAACCGCAAATGTTACCGCAAAATAACCGCAATAATATCCGCAAAAATAACCGCAATATTTCTCGCAAAAATAACCGCAAATATTACCGCAAAATAACCGGAAATATCATCGCAAAATAACCGCAATAATATCCGCAAAAATAACCGCAATAATATCCGCAAAAATAACCGCAATTATATCCGCAAAAATAACCGCCATATTATCCGCAAAAATAACCGCTTATATTTGCGCAAAATAACCGCAATAATATCCGCAAAAATAACCGCAAATATTACCGCAAAATAACCGCAATGATATCCGCAAAAATAAACGCAATATTACTCGCAAAAATAACCGCAAATATTACCGCAAAATAACCGCAATAATATCCGCAAAAATAACGGAAAATGTTACCGCAAAATAACCGCATTAATATCCGCAAAAAAAACCGCAATATTACTCGCAAAAATAACCGCAAATATTACCGCAAAATAACCGGAAATATCATCGCAAAATAACCGCAATAATATCCGCCAAAATAACCGCAATAATATCCGCACACATAACCGCAATTATATCCGCAAAAATAACCGCCATATTATCCGCAAAAATAACCGCTTATATTTGCGCCAATTAACCGCAATAATATCCGCAAAAATAACCGCAAATATTACCGCAAAATAACCGCAATAATAATTGCAAAAATAATCGCGATAATATCCGCAATAATATCCGCAAAAATAAGCGCAAATATCACCGCAAAATGACCGCAATAATATCCGCAAAAATAACCGCAAATGTTACCGCAAAATAACCGCAATAATATCCGCAATTATATCCGCAAAAATATCCGCAAATATTACCGCAAAATAACCGCAATAATAATTGCAAAAATAACCGCACTAATATCCGCAGTAATATTCGCAAAAATAACCTTAAATATTACGGCAAAATAACCGCAAATATCACCGCAAAATAACCGCAATAATATCCGCAAAAATAACCGCAAATATTACCGCAAAATATCCGCAATAATATCCGCAAAAATAATCGCAAATATTACAGCAAAATAACCGCAAATATCACCGCAAAATGACCGCAATAATATCCGCAATTATATCCGCAAAAATATCCGCAAATATTACCGCAAAATAACCGCGATAAAAATTGCAAAAATAACCGCCATAATATCCGCAATAATATTCGCAAAAATAACCTTAAATATTACGGCAAAATAACCGCAAATATCACCGCAAAATAACCGCAATAATATCCGCAAAAATAACCGCAAATATTACCGCAAAATATCCGCAATAATATCCGCAAAAATATCCGCAAATGTTACCGCAAAATAACCGCAATAATATCCGCAAAAATAACCGCTAATATTACCGCAAAATAACCGCAATGATATCCGCAAAATTAACCGCAAATATTATCGCAAAATAACCGCAAAAATAACCGCAAATATTACCGCAAAACAACCGCAATAATATCCGCCAAAATAACCGCAAATATTACCGCAAAATAACCGCAATGATATCCGCAAAAATAACCGCAATAATATCCGCAAAAATAACCGCAAATATTACCGCAAAATAACCGCAATAATATCCGCAAAAATAACCGCAAATGAAACCGCAAAATAACCGCAATAATATCCGCAATGATATCCGCAAAAATAACCTCAAATATTACCGCAAAATAACCGCAATAATATCCGCAAAAATATCCGCAAAAATAACCGCAATAATATCCGCATAAATAAACGCAATAATGTCCGCAAAAATAACCGCAAATGTTACCGCAAAATAACCGCAATAATATCCGCAAAAATAACCGCAATATTTCTCGCAAAAATAACCGCAAATATTACCGCAAAATTACCGGAATTATCATCGCAAAATAACCGCAATAATATCCGCAAAAATAACCGCCATATAATCCGCAAAAATAACCGCTTATATTTGCTCAAAATAACCGCAATAATATCCGCAAAAATAACCGCAAATATTACCGCAAAATAACCGCAATGATATCCGCAAAAATAAACGCAATATTACTCGCAAAAATAACCGCAAATATTACCTCTAAATAACCGCAATAATATCCGCAAAAATAACTGAAAATGTTACCGCAAAATAACCGCATTAATATCCGCAAAAAAAACCGCAATATTACTCGCAAAAATAACCGCAAATATTACCGCAAAATAACCGGAAATATCATCGCAAAATAACCGCAATAATATCCGCAAAAATAACCGCAATAATATCCGCAAACATAACCGCAATTATATCCGCAAAAATAACCGCCATATTATCTGCAAAAATAACCGCTTATATTTGCGCAAAATAACCGCAATAATATCCGCAAAAATAACCGCAAATATTACCGCAAAATAACCGCAATAATAATTGCAAAAATAACCGCCATAATATCCGCAATAATATCCGCAAAAATAACCGCAAATATTACAGCAAAATAACCGCAAATATCTTCGCAAAATGACCGCAATAATATCCGCAAAAATAACCGCAAATGTTACCGCAAAATAACCGCAATAATATCCGCAATTATATCCGCAATTATATCCGCAAAAATATCCGCAAATATTACCGCAAAATAACCGCAATAATAATTGCAAAAATAACCGCACTAATATCCGCAGTAATATTCGCAAAAATAACCTTAAATATTACGGCAAAATAACCGCAAATATCTCCGCAAAATAACCGCAATAATATCCGCAAAAATAACCGCAAATATTACCGCAAAATATCCGCAATAATATCCGCAAAAATAATCGCAAATATTACAGCAAAATAACCGCCAATATCACCGCAAAATGACCGCAATAATATCCGCAAAAATAACCGCAAATGTTACCGCAAAATAACCGCAATAATATCCGCAATTATATCCGCAAAAATATCCGCAAATATTACCGCATAATAACCGCAATAATAATTGCAAAAATAACCGCCATAATATCCGCAATAATATTCGCAAAAATAACCTTAAATATTACGGCAAAATAACCGCAAATATCACCGCAAAATAACCGCAATAATATCCGCAAAAATAACCGCAAATATTACCGCAAAATATCCGCAATAATATCCGCAAAAATATCCGCAAATGTTACCGCAAAATAACCGCAATAATATCCGCAAAAATAACCGCAAATATTATCGCAAAATAACCGCAATAATATCCGCAAAAATAACCGCAAATGTTACCGCAAAATAACCGCAATAATATCCGCAAAAATAACCGCAAATGTTACCGCAAAATAACCGCAATAATATCCGCAAAAATATCCGCAAATGTTACCGCAACTTAACCGCAATAATATCCGCAAAAATAACCGCAATATTACTCGCAAAAATAACCGCAAATATTACCGCAAAATAACCGGAAATATCATTGCAAAATAACCGCAATAATATCCGCAAAAATCACCGCTAATATTACCGCAAAATAACCGCAATGATATCCGCAAAATTAACCGCAAATATTACCGCAAAATAACCGCAAATATTACCTCAAAATAACCGCAATGATATCCGCTAAAATAACCGCAATAATATCCGCAAAAATAACCGCAAATATTACCGCAAAATATCCGCCATAATATCCGCAAAAATAATCGCAAATATAACAGCAAAATAACCGCCAATATCACCGCAAAATGACCGCAATAATATCCGCAAAAATAACCGCAAATGTTACCGCAAAATAACCGCAATAATATCCGCAATTATATCCGCAAAAATATCCGCAAATATTTCCGCAAAATAACCGCAATAATAATTGCAAAAATAACCGCCATAATATCCGCAATAATATTCGCAAAAATAACCTTAAATATTACGGCAAAATAACCGCAAATATCACCGCAAAATAACCGCAATAATATCCGCAAAAATAACCGCAAATATTACCGCAAAATATCCGCAATAATATCCGCAAAAATATCCGCAAATGTTACCGCAAAATAACCGCAATAATATCCGCAAAAATAACCGCAAATATTATCGCAAAATAACCGCAATAATATCCGCAAAAATAACCGCAAATGTTACCGCAAAATAACCGCAATAATATCCGCAAAAATAACCGCAAATGTTACCGCAAAATAACCGCAATAATGTCCGCAAAAATATCCGCAAATGTTACCGCAACTTAACCGCAATAATATCCGCAAAAATAACCGCAATATTACTCGCAAAAATAACCGCAAATATTACCGCAAAATAACCGGAAATATCATTGCAAAATAACCGCAATAATATCCGCAAAAATCACCGCTAATATTACCGCAAAATAACCGCAATGATATCCGCAAAATTAACCGCAAATATTACCGCAAAATAACCGCAATAATATCCGCAAAAATAACCGCAAATATTACCTCAAAATAACCGCAATGATATCCGCAAAAATAACCGCAAAAATATCCGCAAAAATTACCGCAAATATTGCCGCAAATTATCCGCAATGATATCCGCAAAAATAACCGCAATAATATCCGCAAAATTAACCACAAATATTACCGCAAAATAACCTGAAATATCATCGCAAAATAACCGCAATAATATCCGCAAAAATAAGCGCAAAAATAACCGCAATAATATCCGCAAAAATAACCGCAATAATATTAGCAAATATTACGGCAAAATAACCGCAAATATCACCGCAAAATAACCGCAATTATATCCGCAAAAATAACCGCAAATATTTCCGCATAATAACCGCAATAAAATCCGCAAAAATAACCGCAAATATTACCGCAAATTAACGGCAATGATATCTGCACAAATTACCGTTATATTACTCGCAAAAATAACCGCAAATATTATTGCAAAATAACAGCAAATTTTACCGCAGAATAACCGCAATAATATCCGCAAAAATAACCGCAAATATTTCCGCATAATAACCGCAATAAAATCCGCAAAAATAACCGCAAATATTACCGCAAATTAACCGCAATGATATCCGCAAAAATTACCGTTATATTACTCGCAAAAATAACCGCAAATATTACCGCAAAATAACCGCAATGATATCCGCAAAAATTTACGTTATATTACTCGCAAAAATAACCGCAAATATTACCGCAAAATAACCGCAATGATATCCGCAAAAATTACCGTTATATTACTCGCAAAAATAACCGCAAATATTACCGCAAAATAACCGCAATGATATCCGCAAAAATTACCGTTATATTACTCGCAAAAATAACCGCAAATATTACCGCAAAATAACCGCAATAATATCCGCAAAAATAACCGCAAATATTACCGCAAAACAACCGCAGTAATATCCGCAAAAATAATCGCAAATATTACAGCAAAATAACCGCAAATATCACCGCAAAATGACCGCAATAATATCCGCAAAAATAACCGCAAATGTTACCGCAAAATAACCGCAATAATATCCGCAATTATATCCGCAAAAATATCCGCAAATATTACCGCAAAATAACCGCAATAATAATTGCAAAAATAACCGCCATAATATCCGCAATAATATTCGCAAAAATAACCTTAAATATTACGGCAAAATAACCGCAAATATCACCGCAAAATAACCGCAATAATATCCGCAAAAATAACCGCAAATATTACCGCAAAATATCCGCAATAATATCCGAAAAAATATCCGCAAATGTTACCGCAAAATAACCGCAATAATATTCGCAAAAATAACCGCTAATATTACCGCAAAATAACCGCAATGATATCCGCAAAAATAACCGCAAATATTACCGCAAAATAACCGCAATGATATCCGCTAAAATAACCGCAATAATATCCGCAAAAATAACCGCATATATTACCGCTAAATAACCGCAATGATATCCGCAAAAATAACCGCAATATTACTCGCAAAATAACCGCAATAATATCCGCAAAAATAACCGCAAATGTTTCCGCAAAATAACCGCAATAATATCCGCAAAAATAACCGCAATAATATCCGCAAAAATAACCGCAAATGATACCGCAAAATAACCGCAATAATATCCGCAAAAATAACCGCAATATTACTCGCAAAAATAACCGCAAATATTACCGCAAAATAACCGGAAATATCATTGCAAAATATTCGCAAAAATAACCGCAAATATTACCGCAAAATAAACGCAATGATATCCGCAAAAATAACCGCAAATATTACCGCAAAATAACCTGAAATATCTTCGCAAAATAAACGCAATAATATCCGCAAAAATAAGCGCAAAAATAACCGCAATAATATCCGCAAAAATAACCGCAAATGTTACCGCAAAATAACCGCAATAATATCCGCAAAAATAACCGCAAATGTTACCGCAAAATAACCGCAATAATATCCGCAAAAATATCCGCAAATGTTACCGCAACTTAACCGCAATAATATCCGCAAAAATAACCGCAATATTACTCGCAAAAATAACCGCAAATATTACCGCAAAATAACCGGAAATATCATTGCAAAATAACCGCAATAATATCCGCAAAAATCACCGCTAATATTACCGCAAAATAACCGCAATGATATCCGCAAAATTAACCGCAAATATTACCGCAAAATAACCGCAATAATATCCGCAAAAATAACCGCAAATATTACCTCAAAATAACCGCAATGATATCCGCAAAAATAACCTTAAAAATATCCGCAAAAATTACCGCAAATATTGCCGCAAATTATCCGCAATGATATCCGCAAAAATAACCGCAATAATATCCGCAAAATTAACCACAAATATTACCGCAAAATAACCTGAAATATCATCGCAAAATAACCGCAATAATATCCGCAAAAATAAGCGCAAAAATAACCGCAATAATATCCGCAAAAATAACCGCAATAATATTAGCAAATATTACGGCAAAATAACCGCAAATATCACCGCAAAATAACCGCAATTATATCCGCAAAAATAACCGCAAATATTTCCGCATAATAACCGCAATAAAATCCGCAAAAATAACCGCAAATATTACCGCAAATTAACGGCAATGATATCTGCACAAATTACCGTTATATTACTCGCAAAAATAACCGCAAATATTATTGCAAAATAACAGCAAATTTTACCGCAGAATAACCGCAATAATATCCGCAAAAATAACCGCAAATATTTCCGCATAATAACCGCAATAAAATCCGCAAAAATAACCGCAAATATTACCGCAAATTAACCGCAATGATATCCGCAAAAATTACCGTTATATTACTCGCAAAAATAACCGCAAATATTACCGCAAAATAACCGCAATGATATCCGCAAAAATTTACGTTATATTACTCGCAAAAATAACCGCAAATATTACCGCAAAATAACCGCAATGATATCCGCAAAAATTACCGTTATATTACTCGCAAAAATAACCGCAAATATTACCGCAAAATAACCGCAATGATATCCGCAAAAATTACCGTTATATTACTCGCAAAAATAACCGCAAATATTACCGCAAAATAACCGCAATAATATCCGCAAAAATAACCGCAAATATTACCGCAAAACAACCGCAGTAATATCCGCAAAAATAATCGCAAATATTACAGCAAAATAACCGCAAATATCACCGCAAAATGACCGCAATAATATCCGCAAAAATAACCGCAAATGTTACCGCAAAATAACCGCAATAATATCCGCAATTATATCCGCAAAAATATCCGCAAATATTACCGCAAAATAACCGCAATAATAATTGCAAAAATAACCGCCATAATATCCGCAATAATATTCGCAAAAATAACCTTAAATATTACGGCAAAATAACCGCAAATATCACCGCAAAATAACCGCAATAATATCCGCAAAAATAACCGCAAATATTACCGCAAAATATCCGCAATAATATCCGAAAAAATATCCGCAAATGTTACCGCAAAATAACCGCAATAATATCCGCAAAAATAACCGCTAATATTACCGCAAAATAACCGCAATGATATCCGCAAAAATAACCGCAAATATTACCGCAAAATAACCGCAATGATATCCGCTAAAATAACCGCAATAATATCCGCAAAAATAACCGCATATATTACCGCTAAATAACCGCAATGATATCCGCAAAAATAACCGCAATATTACTCGCAAAATAACCGCAATAATATCCGCAAAAATAACCGCAAATGTTTCCGCAAAATAACCGCAATAATATCCGCAAAAATAACCGCAATAATATCCGCAAAAATAACCGCAAATGATACCGCAAAATAACCGCAATAATATCCGCAAAAATAACCGCAATATTACTCGCAAAAATAACCGCAAATATTACCGCAAAATAACCGGAAATATCATTGCAAAATATTCGCAAAAATAACCGCAAATATTACCGCAAAATAAACGCAATGATATCCGCAAAAATAACCGCAAATATTACCGCAAAATAACCTGAAATATCTTCGCAAAATAAACGCAATAATATCCGCAAAAATAAGCGCAAAAATAACCGCAATAATATCCGCAAAAATAACCGCAAATGTTACCGCAAAATAACCGCAATAATATCCGCAAAAATAACCGCAAATGTTACCGCAAAATAACCGCAATAATATCCGCAAAAATATCCGCAAATGTTACCGCAACTTAACCGCAATAATATCCGCAAAAATAACCGCAATATTACTCGCAAAAATAACCGCAAATATTACCGCAAAATAACCGGAAATATCATTGCAAAATAACCGCAATAATATCCGCAAAAATCACCGCTAATATTACCGCAAAATAACCGCAATGATATCCGCAAAATTAACCGCAAATATTACCGCAAAATAACCGCAATAATATCCGCAAAAATAACCGCAAATATTACCTCAAAATAACCGCAATGATATCCGCTAAAATAACCGCAATAATATCCGCAAAAATATCCGCAAATATTACCGCAAAATATCCGCAATAATATCCGCAAAAATAATCGCAAATATTACAGCAAAATAACCGCCAATATCACCGCAAAATGACCGCAATAATATCCGCAAAAATAACCGCAAATGTTACCGCAAAATAACCGCAATAATATCCGCAATTATATCCGCAAAAATATCCGCAAATATTACCGCAAAATAACCGCAATAATAATTGCAAAAATAACCGCCATAATATCCGCAATAATATTCGCAAAAATAACCTTAAATATTACGGCAAAATAACCGCAAATATCACCGCAAAATAACCGCAATAATATCCGCAAAAATAACCGCAAATATTACCGCAAAATATCCGCAATAATATCCGCAAAAATATCCGCAAATGTTACCGCAAAATAACCGCAATAATATCCGCAAAAATAACCGCAAATATTATCGCAAAATAACCGCAATAATATCCGCAAAAATAACCGCAAATGTTACCGCAAAATAACCGCAATAATATCCGCAAAAATTACCGCAAATGTTACCGCAAAATAACCGCAATAATGTCCGCAAAAATATCCGCAAATGTTACCGCAACTTAACCGCAATAATATCCGCAAAAATAACCGCAATATTACTCGCAAAAATAACCGCAAATATTACCGCAAAATAACCGGAAATATCATTGCAAAATAACCGCAATAATATCCGCAAAAATCACCGCTAATATTACCGCAAAATAACCGCAATGATATCCGCAAAATTAACCGCAAATATTACCGCAAAATAACCGCAATAATATCCGCAAAAATAACCGCAAATATTACCTCAAAATAACCGCAATGATATCCGCAAAAATAACCGCAAAAATATCCGCAAAAATTACCGCAAATATTGCCGCAAATTATCCGCAATGATATCCGCAAAAATAACCGCAATAATATCCGCAAAATTAACCACAAATATTACCGCAAAATAACCTGAAATATCATCGCAAAATAACCGCAATAATATCCGCAAAAGTAAGCGCAAAAATAACCGCACTAATATCCGCAAAAATAACCGCAATAATATTAGCAAATATTACGGCAAAATAACCGCAAATATCACCGCAAAATAACCGCAATTATATCCGCAAAAATAACCGCAAATATTTCCGCATAATAACCGCAATAAAATCCGCAAAAATAACCGCAAATATTACCGCAAATTAACGGCAATGATATCTGCAAAAATTACCGTTATATTACTCGCAAAAATAACCGCAAATATTATTGCAAAATAACAGCAAATTTTACCGCAGAATAACCGCAATAATATCCGCAAAAATAACCGCAAATATTTCCGCATAATAACCGCAATAAAATCCGCAAAAATAACCGCAAATATTACCGCAAATTAACCGCAATGATATCCGCAAAAATTACCGTTATATTACTCGCAAAAATAACCGCAAATATTACCGCAAAATAACCGCAATGATATCCGCAAAAATTTACGTTATATTACTCGCAAAAATAACCGCAAATATTACCGCAAAATAACCGCAATGATATCCGCAAAAATTACCGTTATATTACTCGCAAAAATAACCGCAAATATTACCGCAAAATAACCGCAATGATATCCGCAAAAATTACCGTTATATTACTCGCAAAAATAACCGCAAATATTACCGCAAAATAACTGCAATAATATCCGCAAAAATAACCGCAAATATTACCGCAAAACAACCGCAGTAATATCCGCAAAAATAATCGCAAATATTACAGCAAAATAACCGCAAATATCACCGCAAAATGACCGCAATAATATCCGCAAAAATAACCGCAAATGTTACCGCTAAATAACCGCAATAATATCCGCAATTATATCCGCAAAAATATCCGCAAATATTACCGCAAAATAACCGCAATAATAATTGCAAAAATAACCGCCATAATATCCGCAATAATATTCGCAAAAATAACCTTAAATATTACGGCAAAATAACCGCAAATATCACCGCAAAATAACCGCAATAATATCCGCAAAAATAACCGCAAATATTACCGCAAAATATCCGCAATAATATCCGAAAAAATATCCGCAAATGTTACCGCAAAATAACCGCAATAATATCCGCAAAAATAACCGCTAATATTACCGCAAAATAACCGCAATGATATCCGCAAAAATAACCGCAAATATTACCGCAAAATAACCGCAATGATATCCGCAAAAATAACCGCAATAATATCCGCAAAAATAACCGCATATATTACCGCTAAATAACCGCAATGATATCCGCAAAAATAACCGCAATATTACTCGCAAAATAACCGCAATAATATCCGCAAAAATAACCGCAAATGTTTCCGCAAAATAACCGCAATAATATCCGCAAAAATAACCGCAATAATATCCGCAAAAATAACCGCAAATGATACCGCAAAATAACCGCAATAATATCCGCAAAAATAACCGCAATATTACTCGCAAAAATAACCGCAAATATTACCGCAAAATAACCGGAAATATCATTGCAAAATATTCGCAATAATATCGGCAAAAATCACCGCTAATATTACCGCAAAATAACCGCAATGATATCCGCAAAATTAACCGCAAATATTACCGCAAAATAACCGCAATGATATCCGCAAAAATAACCGCAAAAATATCCGCAAAAATAACCGCAAATATTACCGCAAAATAAACGCAATGATATCCGCAAAAATAACCGCAATAATATCCGCAAAATTAACCGCAAATATTACCGCAAAATAACCTGAAATATCTTCGCAAAATAAACGCAATAATATCCGCAAAAATAAGCGCAAAAATAACCGCAATAATATCCGCAAAAATAACCGCAATAATATCCGCTAATATTACGGCAAAATAACCGCAAATATCACCGCAAAATAACCGCAATTATATCCGCAAAAATAACCGCAATATTATACGCAAAAATAACCGCAAATATTTCCGCAAAATAACCGCAAATTTTACCGCAGAATAACCGCAATATTATCCGCAAAAATAACCGCAAATATTTCCGCATAATAACCGCAATAAAATCCGAAAAAATAACCGCAAATATTACCGCAAATTAACCGCAATGATATCCGCAAAAATTACCGTTATATTACTCGCAAAAATAACCGCAAATATTACCGCAAAATAACCCCAATGATATCCGCAAAAATTTCCGTTAAATTACTCGCAAAAATAACCACAAATATTACCGCAAAATAACCGCAATGATATCCGCAAAAATTAATCGTTATATTACTCGCAAAAATAACCGCAAATATTACCGCAAAATAACCGCAATATTATCCGCAAAAATAACCGCAAATATTACCGCAAAACAACCGCAGTAATATCCGCAAAAATAATCGCAAATGTTACCGCAAAATAACCGCAATAATATCCGCAAAAATAACCGCTAATATTACCGCTAAATAACCGCAATGATATCCGCAAAATTAACCGCAAATATTATCGCAAAATAACCGCAATAATATCCGCAAAAATAACCGCAATAATATCCGCAAAAATATCCGCAAATGTTACCGCAAAATAACCGCAATAATATCCGCAAAAATAACCGCTAATATTACCGCTAAATAACCGCAATGATATCCGCAAAATTAACCGCAAATATTATCGCAAAATAACCGCAATAATATCCGCAAAAATAACCGCAATAATATCCGCAAAAATAACCGCATATATTACCGCAAAATAACCGCAATGATATCCGCAAAAATAACCGCAAATATTACCGCAAATTAACCGCAATGATATCCGCAAAAATTTCCGTTAAATTACTCGCAAAAATAACCACAAATATTACCGCAAAATAACCGCAATGATATCCGCAAAAATTAATCGTTATATTACTCGCAAAAATAACCGCAAATATTACCGCAAAATAACCGCAATAATATCCGCAAAAATAACCGCAAATATTACCGCAAAACAACCGCATTAATATTCGCAAAAATAACCTTAAATATTACGGCAAAATAACCGCAAATATCACCGCAAAATAACAGCAATAATATCCGCAAAAATAACCGCAAATATAACCGCAAAATATCCGCAATAATATCCGCAAAAATATCCGCAAATGTTACCGCAAAATAACCGCAATAATATCCGCAAAAATAACCGCTAATATTACCGCTAAATAACCGCAATGATATCCGCAAAATTAACCGCAAATATTATCGCAAAATAACCGCAATAATATCCGCAAAAATAACCGCAATAATATCCGCAAAAATATCCGCATATATTACCGCAAAATAACCGCAATGATATCCGCAAAAATAACCGCAATATTACTCGCAAAATAACCGCAATAATATCCGCAAAAACAACCGCAAATGTTACCGCAAAATAACCGCAATATTATCCGCAAAAATATCCGCAATATTACTCGCAAAAATAACCGCAAATATTACCGCAAAATAACCGCAATAATATCCGCAAAAACAACCGCAAATATTACCTCAAAATAACCGCAATGATATCCGCAAAAATAACCGCAAATATTACCGCAAAATAACCGCAATGATATCCGCAAAAATAACTGCAATAATATCCGCAAAATTAACCGCAAATATTACCGCAAAATAACCTGAAATAACATCGCAAAATAACCGCAATAATATCCGCAAAAATAACCGCAAATATTACCGCAAAATAACCGCAATAATATCCGCAAAAATAACCGCAAATGTTACCGCAACTTAACCGCAATAATATCCGCAAAAATAACCGCAATATTACTCGCAAAAATAACCGCAAATATTACCGCAAAATAACCGGAAATATCATTGCAAAATAACCGCAATAATATCCGCAAAAATCACCGCTAATATTACCGCAAAATAACCGCAATGATATCCGCAAAATTAACCGCAAATATTACCGCAAAATAACCGCAATAATATCCGCAAAAATAACGGCAAATATTACCTCAAAATAACCGCAATGATATCCGCTAAAATAACCGCAATAATATCCGCAAAAATAATCGCAAATATTACAGCAAAATAACCGCCAATATCACCGCAAAATGACCGCAATAATATCCGCAAAAATAACCGCAAATGTTACCGCAAAATAACCGCAATAATATCCGCAATTATATCCGCAAAAATATCCGCAAATATTACCGCAAAATAACCGCAATAATAATTGCAAAAATAACCGCCATAATATCCGCAATAATATTCGCAAAAATAACCTTAAATATTACGGCAAAATAACCGCAAATATCACCGCAAAATAACCGCAATAATATCCGCAAAAATAACCGCAAATATTACCGCAAAATATCCGCAATAATATCCGCAAAAATATCCGCAAATGTTACCGCAAAATAACCGCAATAATATCCGCAAAAATAACCGCAAATATTATCGCAAAATAACCGCAATAATATCCGCAAATATAACCGCAAATGTTACCGCAAAATAACCGCAATAATATCCGCAAAAATAACCGCAAATGTTACCGCAAAATAACCGCAATAATGTCCGCAAAAATATCCGCAAATGTTACCGCAACTTAACCGCAATAATATCCGCAAAAATAACCGCAATAATATCCGCAAAATTAACCACAAATATTACCGCAAAATAACCTGAAATATCATCGCAAAATAACCGCAATAATATCCGCAAAAATAAGCGCAAAAATAACCGCAATAATATCCGCAAAAATAACCGCAATAATATTAGCAAATATTACGGCAAAATAACCGCAAATATCACCGCAAAATAACCGCAATTATATCCGCAAAAATAACCGCAAATATTTCCGCATAATAACCGCAATAAAATCCGCAAAAATAACCGCAAATATTACCGCAAATTAACGGCAATGATATCTGCAAAAATTACCGTTATATTACTCGCAAAAATAACCGCAAATATTATTGCAAAATAACAGCAAATTTTACCGCAGAATAACCGCAATAATATCCGCAAAAATAACCGCAAATATTTCCGCATAATAACCGCAATAAAATCCGCAAAAATAACCGCAAATATTACCGCAAATTAACCGCAATGATATCCGCAAAAATTACCGTTATATTACTCGCAAAAATAATCGCAAATATTACCGCAAAATAACCGCAATGATATCCGCAAAAATTTACGTTATATTACTCGCAAAAATAACCGCAAATATTACCGCAAAATAACCGCAATGATATCCGCAAAAATTACCGTTATATTACTCGCAAAAATAACCGCAAATATTACCGCAAAATAACCGCAATGATATCCGCAAAAATTACCGTTATATTACTCGCAAAAATAACCGCAAATATTACCGCAAAATAACCGCAATAATATCCGCAAAAATAACCGCAAATATTACCGCAAAACAACCGCAGTAATATCCGCAAAAATAATCGCAAATATTACAGCAAAATAACCGCAAATATCACCGCAAAATGACCGCAATAATATCCGCAAAAATAACCGCAAATGTTACCGCAAAATAACCGCAATAATATCCGCAATTATATCCGCAAAAATATCCGCAAATATTACCGCAAAATAACCGCAATAATAATTGCAAAAATAACCGCCATAATATCCGCAATAATATTCGCAAAAATAACCTTAAATATTACGGCAAAATAACCGCAAATATCACCGCAAAATAACCGCAATAATATCCGCAAAAATAACCGCAAATATTACCGCAAAATATCCGCAATAATATCCGAAAAAATATCCGCAAATGTTACCGCAAAATAACCGCAATAATATCCGCAAAAATAACCGCTAATATTACCGAAAAATAACCGCAATGATATCCGCAAAAATAACCGCAAATATTACCGCAAAATAACCGCAATGATATCCGCAAAAATAACCGCAATAATATCCGCAAAAATAACCGCATATATTACCGCTAAATAACCGCAATGATATCCGCAAAAATAACCGCAATATTACTCGCAAAATAACCGCAATAATATCCGCAAATGTTTCCGCAAAATAACCGCAATAATATCCGCAAAAATAACCGCAATAATATCCGCAAAAATAACCGCAAATGATACCGCAAAATAACCGCAATAATATCCGCAAAAATAACCGCAATATTACTCGCAAAAATAACCGCAAATATTACCGCAAAATAACCGGAAATATCATTGCAAAATATTCGCAATAATATCGGCAAAAATCACCGCTAATATTACCGCAAAATAACCGCAATGATATCCGCAAAATTAACCGCAAATATTACCGCAAAATAACCGCAATGATATCCGCAAAAATAACCGCAAAAATATCCGCAAAAATAACCGCAAATATTACCGCAAAATAAACGCAATGATATCCGCAAAAATAACCGCAATAATATCCGCAAAATTAACCGCAAATATTACCGCAAAATAACCTGAAATATCTTCGCAAAATAAACGCAATAATATCCGCAAAAATAAGCGCAAAAATAACCGCAATAATATCCGCAAAAATAACCGCAATAATATCCGCTAATATTACGGCAAAATAACCGCAAATATCACCGCAAAATAACCGCAATTATATCCGCAAAAATAACCGCAATATTATACGCAAAAATAACCGCAAATATTTCCGCAAAATAACCGCAAATTTTACCGCAGAATAACCGCAATATTATCCGCAAAAATAACCGCAAATATTTCCGCATAATAACCGCAATAAAATCCGAAAAAATAACCGCAAATATTACCGCAAATTAACCGCAATGATATCCGCAAAAATTACCGTTATATTACTCGCAAAAATAACCGCAAATATTACCGCAAAATAACCCCAATGATATCCGCAAAAATTTCCGTTAAATTACTCGCAAAAATAACCACAAATATTACCGCAAAATAACCGCAATGATATCCGCAAAAATTAATCGTTATATTACTCGCAAAAATAACCGCAAATATTACCGCAAAATAACCGCAATATTATCCGCAAAAATAACCGCAAATATTACCGCAAAACAACCGCAGTAATATCCGCAAAAATAATCGCAAATGTTACCGCAAAATAACCGCAATAATATCCGCAAAAAAAACCGCTAATATTACCGCTAAATAACCGCAATGATATCCGCAAAATTAACCGCAAATATTATCGCAAAATAACCGCAATAATATCCGCAAAAATAACCGCAATAATATCCGCAAAAATATCCGCAAATGTTACCGCAAAATAACCGCAATAATATCCGCAAAAATAACCGCTAATATTACCGCTAAATAACCGCAATGATATCCGCAAAATTAACCGCAAATATTATCGCAAAATAACCGCAATAATATCCGCAAAAATAACCGCAATAATATCCGCAAAAATAACCGCATATATTACCGCAAAATAACCGCAATGATATCCGCAAAAATAACCGCAAATATTACCGCAAATTAACCGCAATGATATCCGCAAAAATTACCGTTATATTACTCGCAAAAATAACCGCAAATATTACCGCAAAATAACCCCAATGATATCCGCAAAAATTTCCGTTAAATTACTCGCAAAAATAACCACAAATATTACCGCAAAATAACCGCAATGATATCCGCAAAAATTAATCGTTATATTACTCGCAAAAATAACCGCAAATATTACCGCAAAATAACCGCAATAATATCCGCAAAAACAACCGCAAATATTACCTCAAAATAACCGCAATGATATCCGCAAAAATAACCGCAAATATTACCGCAAAATAACCGCAATGATATCCGCAAAAATAACTGCAATAATATCCGCAAAATTAACCGCAAATATTACCGCAAAATAACCTGAAATATCATCGCAAAATAACCGCAATAATATCCGCAAAAATAACCGCAAATATTACCGCAAAATAACCGCAATAATATCCGCAAAAATAACCGCAAATGTTACCGCAAAATAACCGCAATAATATTCGCAAAAATAACCGCAATATTACTCGCAAAAATAACCGCAAATATTACCGCAAAATAACCGGAAATATCATTGCAAAATAACCGCAATAATATCCGCAAAAATAACCGCAAAAAAATCCGATATAATATCCGCAAAAATAAACGCAATAATATCCGCAAAAATAACCGCAAATATTACCGCAAAATAACCGCAACGATATCCGCAAAAATAACCGCAATAATATCACCAATAATATCCGCAAAAATAACCGCAAATGTATTG
This sequence comes from Sisyra terminalis, assembly GCA_958496175.1. Taxonomy (NCBI): domain Eukaryota; kingdom Metazoa; phylum Arthropoda; class Insecta; order Neuroptera; family Sisyridae; genus Sisyra; species Sisyra terminalis. The sequence continues at coordinate 83,600 of CAUEGI010000001.1, forward strand.
ATTTTTCCAATTGTGAGTAAATTTGAATTTAACAAACGAGGAAAATTTATATTTGAAAAGACTGTTCAATTTTGTATTGATTTTTACAATTGTGAGAAAATTTGAATTTAAGAAACGAGGAAAATTTATATTTGAAAAGACTGTTTAATTTTGTATTGATTTTTACTAGTTTAGAAAATTTGAATTTAACAAACGAGGAAAATTTATATTTGAAAAGACTGTTTAATTTTGTATTGATTTTTACAATTGTGAGAAAATTTGAATTTAACAAACGAGGAAAATTTATATTTGAAAAGACTGTTCAATTTTGTATTGATTTTTACTAATTTAGAAAATTTGAATTTAACAAACGTGGAAAATTTATATGTGAAAAGACTGTTCAATTTTGTATTGATTTTTACTATTGTGAGAAAATTTGATTTTAACAAACGAGGAAAATTTATATGTGAAAAGACTGTTCAATTTTGTATTGATTTTTACTAGTTTAGAAAATTTGAATTAAACAAACGAGGAAAATTTATATTTGAAAAGACTGTTCAATTTTGTATTGATTTTTACTAGTTTAGAAAATTTGAATTTAACAAACGAGGAAAATTTATATGTGAAAAGACTGTTCAATTTTGTATTGATTTTTACAATTGTGAGAAAATTTGAATTTAAGAAACGAGGAAAATTTATATGTGAAAAGACTGTTCAATTTTGTATTGATTTTTACTATTGTGAGAAAATTTGATTTTAACAAACGAGGAAAATTTATATTTGAAAAGACTGTTCAATTTTGTATTGATTTTTACTATTGTGAGAAAATTTGATTTTAACAAACGAGGAAAATTTATATTTGAAAAGACTGTTCAATTTTGTATTGATTTTTACTAATGTGTGAAAATTTGAATATAACAAACGAGGAAAATTTATATTTGAAAAGACTGTTTAATTTTGTATTGATTTTTACAATTGTGAGAAAGTTTGAATTTAACAAACGAGGAAAATTTATATTTGAAAAGACTGTTCAATTTTGTATTGATTTTTACAACTGTGAGAAAGTTTGAATTTAACAAACGAGGAAAATTTATATTTGAAAAGACTGTTCGATTTTGTATTGATTTTTACAATTGTGAGAAAATTTGAATTTAACAAACGAGGAAAATTTATATTTGAAAAGACTGTTCAATTTTGTATTGATTTTTACTAATTTAGAAAATTTGAATTTAACAAACGTGGAAAATTTATATGTGAAAAGACTGTTCAATTTTGTATTGATTTTTACTATTGTGAGAAAATTTGATTTTAACAAACGAGGAAAATTTATATGTGAAAAGACTGTTCAATTTTGTATTGATTTTTACTAGTTTAGAAAATTTGAATTTAACAAACGTGGAAAATTTATATGTGAAAAGACGGTTCAATTTTGTATTGATTTTTACTAGTTTAGAAAATTTGAATTTCACAAACGAGGAAAATTTATATGTGAAAAGACTGTTCAATTTTGTATTGATTTTTACTAGTTTAGAAAATTTGAATTAAACAAACGAGGAAAATTTATATTTGAAAAGACTGTTCGATTTTGTATTGATTTTTACAATTGTGAGAAAATTTGAATTTAAGAAACGAGGAAAATTTATATTTGAAAAGACTGTTCAATTTTGTATTGATTTTTACTAGTTTAGAAAATTTGAATTTAACAAACGAGGAAAATTTATATTTGAAAAGACTGTTTAATTTAGTATTGATTTTTACAATTGTGAGAAAATTTGAATTTAACAAACGAGGAAAATTTATATTTGAAAAGACTGTTCAATTTTGTATTGATTTTTACAATTGTGAGAAAATTTGATTTTAACAAACGAGGAAAATTTATATTTGAAAAGACTGTTCAATTTTGTATTGATTTTTACTATTGTGAGAAAATTTGATTTTAACAAACGAGGAAAATTTATATTTGAAAAGACTGTTCAATTTTGTATTGATTTTTACTAGTTTAGAAAATTTGAATTTAACAAACGAGGAAAATTTATATGTGAAAAGACTGTTCTATTTTGTATTGATTTTTACTATTGTGAGAAAATTTGATTTTAACAAACGAGGAAAATTTATATTTGAAAAGACTGTTCAATTTTGTATTGATTTTTACTAGTTTAGAAAATTTGAATTTAACAAACGAGGAAAATTTATATGTGAAAAGACTGTTCAATTTTGTATTGATTTTTACGATTGTGAGAAAATTTGAATTTAAGAAACGAGGAAAATTTATATGTGAAAAGACTGTTCAATTTTGTATTGATTTTTACTATTGTGAGAAAATTTGATTTTAACAAACGAGGAAAATTTATATTTGAAAAGACTGTTCAATTTTGTATTGATTTTTACTATTGTGAGAAAATTTGATTTTAACAAACGAGGAAAATTTATATTTGAAAAGACTGTTCAATTTTGTATTGATTTTTACTAGTTTAGAAAATTTGAATTTAACAAACGAGGAAAATTTATATGTGAAAAGACTGTTCTATTTTGTATTGATTTTTACTATTGTGAGAAAATTTGATTTTAACAAACGAGGAAAATTTATATTTGAAAAGACTGTTCAATTTTGTATTGATTTTTACTATTGTGAGAAAATATGAATTTAACAAACGAGGAAAATTTATATGTGAAAAGACTGTTCAATTTTGTAATGATTTTTACTATTGTGAGAAAATTTGATTTTAACAAACGAGGAAAATTTATATTTGAAAAGACTGTTCAATTTTGTATTGATTTTTACTAATGTGTGAAAATTTGAATATAACAAACGAGGAAAATTTATATTTGAAAAGACTGTTTAATTTTGTATTGATTTTTACAATTGTGAGAAAGTTTGAATTTAACAAACGAGGAAAATTTATATTTGAAAAGACTGTTTAATTTTGTATTGATTTTTACAATTGTGAGAAAATTTGAATTTAACAAACGAGGAAAATTTATATTTGAAAAGACTGTTCAATTTTGTATTGATTTTTACTATTGTGAGAAAATTTGACTTTAACAAACGAGGAAAATTTATATTTGAAAAGACTGTTCAATTTTGTATTGATTTTTACTATTGTGAGAAAATTTGAATTTAACAAACGAGGAAAATTTATATTTGAAAAGACTGTTCAATTTTGTATTGATTTTTACTATTGTGTGAAAATTTGAATTTAACAAACGCGGAAAATTTATATTTGAAAAGACTGTTTAATTTTGTATTGATTTTTACAATTGTGAGAGAGTTTGAATTTAACAAACGAGGAAAATTTATATTTGAAAAGACTGTTCAATTTTGTATTGATTTTTACTAGTTTAGAAAATTTGAATTTAACAAACGAGGAAAATTTATATGTGAAAAGACTGTTCAATTTTGTTTTGATTTTTACTAGTTTAGAATATTTGAATTAAACAAACGAGGAAAATTTATATTTGAAAAGACTGTTCAATTTTGTATTGATTTTTACAATTGTGAGAAAATTTGAATTTAAGAAACGAGGAAAATTTATATTTGAAAAGACTGTTCAATTTTGTATTGATTTTTACTAGTTTAGAAAATTTGAATTTAACAAACGAGGAAAATTTATATTTGAAAAGACTGTTCTATTTTGTATTGATTTTTACTATTGTGAGAAAATTTGATTTTAACAAACGAGGAAAATTTATATTTGAAAAGACTGTTCAATTTTGTATTAATTTTTACTATTGTGAGAAAATATGAATTTAACAAACGAGGAAAATTTATATTTGAAAAGACTGTTCAATTTTGTATTGAATTATACTAGTTTAGAAAATTTGAATTTAACAAACGAGGAAAATTTATATTAGAAAAGACTGTTCAATTTTGTATTGATTTTTACAATTGTGAGAAAATTTGAATTTAACAAACGAGGAAAATTTATATTTGAAAAGACTGTTCAATTTTGTATTGATTTTTACTATTGTGAGAAAATTTGATTTTAACAAACGAGGAAAATTTATATTTGAAAAGACTGTTCAATTTTGTATTGATTTTTACTAGTTTAGAAAATTTGAATTTAACAAACGAGGAAAATTTATATGTGAAAAGACTGTTCTATTTTGTATTGATTTTTACTATTGTGAGAAAATTTGATTTTAACAAACGAGGAAAATTTATATTTGAAAAGACTGTTCAATTTTGTATTGATTTTTACTAGTTTAGAAAATTTGAATTTAACAAACGAGGAAAATTTATATGTGAAAAGACTGTTCAATTTTGTATTGATTTTTACGATTGTGAGAAAATTTGAATTTAAGAAACGAGGAAAATTTATATGTGAAAAGACTGTTCAATTTTGTATTGATTTTTACTATTGTGAGAAAATTTGATTTTAACAAACGAGGAAAATTTATATTTGAAAAGACTGTTCAATTTTGTATTGATTTTTACTATTGTGAGAAAATTTGATTTTAACAAACGAGGAAAATTTATATTTGAAAAGACTGTTCAATTTTGTATTGATTTTTACTAGTTTAGAAAATTTAAATTTAACAAACGAGGAAAATTTATATGTGAAAAGACTGTTCTATTTTGTATTGATTTTTACTATTGTGAGAAAATTTGATTTTAACAAACGAGGAAAATTTATATTTGAAAAGACTGTTCAATTTTGTATTGATTTTTACTATTGTGAGAAAATATGAATTTAACAAACGAGGAAAATTTATATGTGAAAAGACTGTTCAATTTTGTATTGATTTTTACCAGTTTAGAAAATTTGAATTTAACAAACGAGGAAAATTTATATTTGAAAAGACTGTTCAATTTTGTATTGATTTTTACTATTGTGAGAAAATTGGAATTAAACAAACGGGGCAAATTTATATTTGAAAAGACTGTTCAATTTTGTATTGATTTTTACAATTGTGAGAAAATTTGAATTTAACTAACGAGGAAAATTTGTATTTGAAAAGACTGTTCAATTTTGTATTGATTTTTACTATTGTGAGAAAATTTGAATTTAACAAACGAGGCAAATTTATATGTGAAAAGACTGTTCAATTTTGTATTGATTTTTACCAGTTTAGAAAATTTGAATTTAACAAACGAGGAAAATTTATATTTGAAAAGACTGTTCAATTTTGTATTGATTTTTACTATTGTGAGAAAATTGGAATTAAACAAACGGGGCAAATTTATATTTGAAAAGACTGTTCAATTTTGTATTGATTTTTACAATTGTGAGAAAATTTGAATTTAACTAACGAGGAAAATTTGTATTTGAAAAGACTGTTCAATTTTGTATTGATTTTTACTATTGTGAGAAAATTTGAATTTAACAAACGAGGCAAATTTATATTTGAAAAGACTGTTCAATTTTGTATTGATTTTTACTTGTTTAAAAAATTTGTATTTAACAAACGAGGAAAATTTATATTTGAAAAGACTGTTCAATTTTGAATTGATTTTTACTATTGTGAGAAAATTTGATTTTAACAAACGAGGAAAATTTATATTTGAAATGACTTTTCAATTTTTTATTGATTTTTACTATTGTGAGAAAATTTGAATTTAACAAACGAGGAAAATTTATATGTGAAAAGACTGTTCAATTTTGTATTGATTTTTACTAGTTTAGAAAATTTGAATTTAACAAACGAGGAAAATTTATATGTGAAAAGACTGTTCAATTTTGTATTGATTTTTACTATTGTGAGAAAATTTGATTTTAACAAACGAGGAAAATTTATATTTGAAAAGACTGTTCAATTTTGTATTGATTTTTACTATTGTGAGAAAATTTGATTTTAACAAACGAGGAAAATTTATATGTGATAAGACTGTTCAATTTTGTATTGATTTTTACTATTGTGAGAAAATTTGATTTTAACAAACGAGGAAAATTTATATTTGAAAAGACTGATCAATTTTGTATTGATTTTTACTATTGTGAGAAAATTTGAATTTAACAAACGAGGAAAATTTATATGTGAAAAGACTGTTCAATTTTGTATTGATTTTTACTAGTTTAGAAAATTTGAATTTAACAAACGAGGATAATTTATATGTGAAAAGACTGTTCAATTTTGTATTGATTTTTACTATTGTGAGAAAATTTGATTTTAACAAACGAGGAAAATTTATATTTGAAAAGACTGTTCAATTTTGTATTGATTTTTACTATTGTGAGAAAATTTGATTTTAACAAACGAGGAAAATTTATATGTGATAAGACTGTTCAATTTTGTATTGATTTTTACTAGTTTAGAAAATTTGAATTTAACAAACGAGGAAAATTTATATTTGAAAAGACTGTTCAATTTTGTATTGATTTTTACTAGTTTAGAAAATTTGAATTTAACAAACGAGGAAAATTTATATGTGAAAAGACTGTTCAATTTTGTATTGATTTTTACTATTGTGAGAAAATTTGATTTTAACATACGAGGAAAATTTATATTTGAAAAGACTGTTCAATTTTGTATTGATTTTTACTAGTTTAAAAAATTTGAATTTAACAAACGAGGAAAATTTATATGTGAAAAGACTGTTCAATTTTGTATTGATTTTTACTAGTTTAGAAAATTTGAATTTAACTAACGAGGAAAATTTATATTTGAAAAGACAGTTCAATTTTGTATTGATTTTTACTAGTTTAAAAAATTTGAATTTAACAAACGAGGAAAATTTATATGTGAAAAGACTGTTCAATTTTGTATTGATTTTTACTAGTTGAGAAAATTTGAATTTAACAAACGAGGAAAATTTATATTTGAAAAGACTGTTCAATTTTGTATTAATTTTTACAATTGTGAGAAAATTTGAATTTAACAAACGAGGAAAATTTATATTTGAAAAGACTGTTCAATTTTGTATTGATTTTTACTATTGTGAGAAAATTTGATTTTAACAATCGAGGAAAACTTATATTTGAAAAAACTGTTCAATTTTGTATTGATTTTTACTATTGTGAGAAAATTTGAATTTAACAAACGAGGAAAATTTATATTTTAAAAGACTGTTCAATTTTGTATTGATTTTTACTATTGTGAGAAAATTGGAATTTAACAAACGAGGCAAATTTATATTTGAAAAGACTGTTCAATTTTGTATTGATTTTTACAATTGTGAGAAAATTTGAATTTAACTAACGAGGAAAATTTGTATTTGAAAAGACTGTTCAATATTGTATTGATTTTTACTATTGTGAGAAAATTTGAATTTAACAAACGAGGCAAATTTATATTTGAAAAGACTGTTCAATTTTGTATTGATTTTTACTTGTTTAAAAAATTTGTATTTAACAAACGAGGAAAATTTATATTTGAAAAGACTGTTCAATTTTGAATTGATTTTTACTATTGTGAGAAAATTTGATTTTAACAAACGAGGAAAATTTATATTTGAAATGACTTTTCAATTTTTTATTGATTTTTACTATTGTGAGAAAATTTGAATTTAACAAACGAGGAAAATTTATATGTGAAAAGACTGTTCAATTTTGTATTGATTTTTACTAGTTTAGAAAATTTGAATTTAACAAACGAGGAAAATTTATATGTGAAAAGACTGTTCAATTTTGTATTGATTTTTACTATTGTGAGAAAATTTGATTTTAACATACGAGGAAAATTTATATTTGAAAAGACTGTTCAATTTTGAATTGATTTTTACTATTGTGAGAAAATTTGAATTTAACATACGAGGAAAATTTATATTTGAAAAGACTGTTCAATTTTGTATTGATTTTTACAATTGTGAGAAAATTTGAATTTAACAAACGAGGAAAATTTATATTTGAAAAGACTGTTCAATTTTGTATTAATTTTTACTATTTTTACTAATGTTACCGCAAAATAACCGCAATGATATCCGCAAAAATAACCGCAAATGTTACCGCAAAATAACCGCAATGATATCTGCAAAAATAACCGCAAATATAACCGCAAAATAACCGCAATGATATCCGCAAAAATAACCGCAATAATATCCGCAAAATTAACCGCAAATACTACCGCAAAATAACCGCAATAATATCCGCAAAAATAACCGCAAATGTTACCGCAAAATAACCGCAATGATATCCGCAAAAATAACCGCAAATATTACCGCAACATAACCGCAATAATATCCGCAAAAATAACCGCAAATGTTACCGCAAAATAACCGCAATAATATCCGCAAAAATAATCGCAATAATAGCCGCAAAAATAACCGCAAATATTACCGCAAAATAACCGCAATGATATCTGCAAAAATAACCGCAAATATTTCAGCAAAATAACCGCAAATATTCCCGCAAAATATCCGCAAATATTACAGCAAAATAACCGCAAATATCACCGCAAAATAACCGCAAAACTATCCGCAAAAATAACCGCAAATGTTACCGCAAAATAACCGCAATGATATCCGCAAAAATAACCGCAAATATTACCGCAAAATAACCGCAATGATATCCGCAAAAATAACCGCAAATATCACCGCAAAATAACCGCAATGATATCCGCAAAAATAACCGCAAATATCACCGCAAAATAACCGCAATGATATCCGCAAAAATAACCGCAAATATTACAGCAAAATAACCGCAATAATATCCGCAAAAATAACCGCAAAAATTACCGCAAAATAACCGCAATGATATCCGCAAAAATAACCGCAATAATATCCGCAAAAATAACCGCAATGATATCCGCAAAAATAACCGCAATTATATCCGCAAAAATAACCGCAATAATATCCGCAAAAATAACCGCAAATATTACAGCAAAATAACCGCAATGATATCCGCAAAAATAACCGCAAATATCACCGCTAAATAACCGCAATGATATCTGCAAAAATAACCGCAATAATATCCGCAAAAATAACCGCAATGATATCCGCAAAAATAACCGCAAATATCACCGCAAAATAACCGCAATGATATCCGCAAAAATAACCGCAATAATATCCGCAAAAATAACCGCAATGACATCCGCAAAATTAACCGCAAATATTACAGCAAAATAACCGCAATAATATCCGCAAAAATAACCGCAAATATTTCCGCAAAATAACCGCAATGATATCCGCAAAAATAACCGCAAATATCACCGCAAAATAACCGCAATGATATCCGCAAAAATAACCGCAATAATATCCGCAAAAATAACCGCAATAATATCCGCAAAATTACCCGCAAATATTACAGCAAAATAACCGCAATGATATCCGCAAAAATAACCGCAATAATATCCGCAAAAATAACCGCAATGATATCCGCAAAAATAACCGCAAATATTACCGCAAAATAACCGCAATGATATCCGCAAAAATAACCGCAATAATATCCGATAAAAAATAAGCGCAATGATATCCGCAAAATTAACCGCAAATATTACAGCAAAATAACCGCAATAATATCCGCAAAAATAACCGCAAATATTACCGCAAATAAACCGCAATGATATCCGCAAAAATAACAGCAATTATATCCGCAAAAATAACCGCAATGATATCCGCAAAATTAACCGCAAATATTACAGCAAAATAACCGCAATTATATCCGCAAAAATAACCGCAATAATATCCGCAAAAATAACCGCAAATATTACCGCAAAATAACCGCAATGATATCCGCAAAAATAACCGCAAATATCACCGCAAAATAACCGCAATGATATCCGCAAAAATAACCGCAATAATATCCGCAAAAATAACCGCAATGATAATCGCAAAATTAACCGCAAATATAACAGCAAAATAACCGCAATAATATCCCTAAAAATAACCGCAATGATATCCGCAAAAATAACCGCAAATATCACCGCAAAATAACCGCAATGATATCCGCAAAAATAACCGCAATAATATCCGCAAAAATAACCGCAATGACATCCGCAAAATTAACCGCAAATATTACAGCAAATTAACCGCAATAATATCCGCAAAAATAACCGCAAATATTTCCGCAAAATAACCGCAATGATATCCGCAAAAATAACCGCAAATATCACCGCAAAATAACCGCAATGATATCCGCAAAAATAACCGCAATAATATCCGCAAAAATAACCGCAATAATATCCGCAAAATTAACCGCAAATATTACAGCAAAATAACCGCAATGATATCCGCAAAAATAACCGCAATAATATCCGCAAAAATAACCGCAATGATATCCGCAAAAATAACCGCAAATATTACCGCAAAATAACCGCAATGATATCCGCAAAAATAACCGCAATAATATCCGATAAAAAATAAGCGCAATGATATCCGCAAAATTAACCGCAAATATTACAGCAAAATAACCGCAATAATATCCGCAAAAATAACCGCAAATATTACCGCAAAATAACCGCAATAATATCCGCAAAAATAACCGCAAATGTTACCGCAAAATAACCGCAATGATATCCGCAAAAATAACCGCAATAATATCCGCAAAAATAACCGCAATGATATCCGCAAAAATAACAGCAATAATATCCGCAAAATTAACCGCAAATATTACAGCAAAATAACCGCAATAATATCCGCAAAAATAACCGCAATGATATCCGCCAAAATAACCGCAATAATATCCGCAAAATTAACCGCAAATATTACAGCAAAATAACCGCAATGATATCCGCAAAAATAACCGCAATAATATCCGCAAAAATAACCGCAATGATATCCGCAAAAAAAACCGCAAATATTACCGCAAAATAACCGCAATGATATCCGCAAAAATAACCGCAATAATATCCGCAAAGATAACCGCAATGATATCCGCAAAAATAACCGCAAAAATATCCGCAAAATTAACCGCAAATATTACAGCAAAATAACCGCAATGATGTCCGCAAAAATAACCGCAATAATATCCGCAAAAATAACCGCAATGATATCCGCAAAAATAACCGCAAATATTACCGCAAAATAACCGCAATGATATCCGCAAAAATAACCGCAAATATCACCGCAAAATAACCGCAATGATATCCGCAAAAATAACCGCAATAATATCCGATAAAAAATAAGCGCAATGATATCCGCAAAATTAACCGCAAATATTACAACAAAATAACCGCAATAATATCCGCAAAAATAACCGCAAATATTACCGCTAAATAACCGCAATAACATCCGCAAAAATAACCGCAAATGTTACCGCAAAATAACCGCAATGATATCCGCAAAAATAACCGCAATAATATCCGCAAAAATAACCGCAATGATATCCGCAAAAATAACCGCAATAATATCCGCAAAATTAACCGCAAATATTACAGCAAAATAACCGCAATGATGTCCGCAAAAATAACCGCAATAATATCCGCAAAAATAACCGCAATGATATCCGCAAAAATAACCGCAAATATTACCGCAAAATAACCGCAATGATATCCGCAAAAATAACCGCAAATATCACCGCAAAATAACCGCAATGATATCTGAAAAATAACCGCAATAATATCCGCAAAAATAACCGCAATGATATCCGCAAAAATAACCGCAATAATATCCGCAAAAATAACCGCAATGATATCCGCAAAATTAACCGCAAATATTACAGCAAAATAACCGCAATAAGATCCGCAAAAATAACCGCAAATATTACCGCAAAATAACCGCAATGATATCCGCAAAAATAACCGCAAATATCACCGCAAAATAACCGCAATGATATCCGCTAAAATAACCGCAATAATATCCGCAAAAATAACCGCAATGATATCCGCAAAATTAACCGCAAATATTACAGCAAAAAAACCGCAATAATATCCGCAAAAATAACCGCAAATATTACCGCAAAATAACCGCAATGATATCCGCAAAAATAACCGCAATAATATCCGCAAAAATAACCGCAAATGTTACCGCAAAATAACCGCAATGATATCCGCAAAAATAACCGCAATAATATCCGCAAAAATAACCGCAATAATATGCGCAAAAATAACCGCAAATATAACAGCAAAATAACCGCAATGATATCCGCAAAAATAACCGCAATAATATCCGCAAAAATAACCGCAATGATATCCGCAAAAATAACCGCAATAATATCCGCAAAATAACCGCAATGATATCCGCAAAAATAACCGCAAATATTACAGCAAAATAACCGCAATGATATCGGCAAAAATAACCGCAATAATATCCGCAAAAATAACCGCAATGATATCCGCAAAAATAACCGCAATAATATCCGCAAAAATAACCGCAATGATATCCGCAAATTTAACCGCAAATATTACAGCAAAATAACTGCAATAAGATCCGCAAAAATAACCGCAAATATTACCGCAAAATAACCGCAATGATATCCGCAAAAATAACCGCAAATATCACCGCAAAATAACCGCAATGATATCCGCAAAAATAACCGCAATAATATCCGCAAAAATAACCGCAATGATATCCGCAAAATTAACCGCAAATATTACAGCAAAAAAACCGCAATAATATCCGCAAAAATAACCGCAAATATTACCGCAAAATAACCGCAATGATATCCGCAAAAATAACCGCAATAATATCCGCAAAAATAACCGCAATGATATCCGCAAAAATAACCGCAAATATTATAGCAAAATAACCGCAATGATATCCGCAAAAATAACCGCAATGATATCCGCAAAATTAACCGCAAATATTACAGCAAAATAACCGCAATGATATCCGCAAAAATAACCGCAATAATATCCGCAAAAATAACCGCAATGATATCCGCAAAAATAACCGCAAATATTACCGCAAAATAACCGCAATGATATCCGCAAAAATAACCGCAAATATCACCGCAAAATAACCGCAATGATATCCGCAAAAATAACCGCAATGATATCCGCAAAAATAACCGCAATAATATCCGCAAAAATAACCGCAATGATATCCGCAAAAATAACCGCAAATATTACCGCAAAATAACCGCAATGATATCCGCAAAAATAACCGCAATAATATCCGATAAAAAATAAGCGCATTGATATCCGCAAAATTAACCGCAAATATTACAGCAAAATAACCGCAATAATATCCGCAAAAATAACCGCAAATATTACCGCAAATAAACCGCAATGATATCCGCAAAAATAACAGCAATTATATCCGCAAAAATAACCGCAATGATATCCGCAAAATTAACCGCAAATATTACAGCAAAATAACCGCAATTATATCCGCAAAAATAACCGCAATAATATCCGCAAAAATAACCGCAAATATTACCGCAAAATAACCGCAATGATATCCGCAAAAATAACCGCAAATATCACCGCAAAATAACCGCAATGATATCCGCAAAAATAACCGCAATAATATCCGCAAAAATAACCGCAATGATAATCGCAAAATTAACCGCAAATATAACAGCAAAATAACCGCAATAATATCCCTAAAAATAACCGCAATGATATCCGCAAAAATAACCGCAAATATCACCGCAAAATAACCGCAATGATATCCGCAAAAATAACCGCAATAATATCCGCAAAAATAACCGCAATGACATCCGCAAAATTAACCGCAAATATTACAGCAAATTAACCGCAATAATATCCGCAAAAATAACCGCAAATATTTCCGCAAAATAACCGCAATGATATCCGCAAAAATAACCGAAAATATCACCGCAAAATAACCGCAATGATATCCGCAAAAATAACCGCAATAATATCCGCAAAAATAACCGCAATAATATCCGCAAAATTAACCGCAAATATTACAGCAAAATAACCGCAATGATATCCGCAAAAATAACCGCAATAATATCCGCAAAAATAACCGCAATGATATCCGCAAAAATAACCGCAAATATTACCGCAAAATAACCGCAATGATATCCGCAAAAATAACCGCAATAATATCCGATAAAAAATAAGCGCAATGATATCCGCAAAATTAACCGCAAATATTACAGCAAAATAACCGCAATAATATCCGCAAAAATAACCGCAAATATTACCGCCAAATAACCGCAATAATATCCGCAAAAATAACCGCAAATGTTACCGCAAAATAACCGCAATGATATCCGCAAAAATAACCGCAATAATATCCGCAAAAATAACCGCAATGATATCCGCAAAAATAACAGCAATAATATCCGCAAAATTAACCGCAAATATTACAGCAAAATAACCGCAATAATATCCGCAAAAATAACCGCAATGATATCCGCCAAAATAACCGCAATAATATCCGCAAAATTAACCGCAAATATTACAGCAAAATAACCGCAATGATATCCGCAAAAATAACCGCAATAATATCCGCAAAAATAACCGCAATGATATCCGCAAAAAAAACCGCAATGATATCCGCAAAAATAACCGCAAATATTACCGCAAAATAACCGCAATGATATCCGCAAAAATAACCGCAATAATATCCGATAAAAAATAAGCGCAATGATATCCGCAAAATTAACCGCAAATATTACAGCAAAATAACCGCAATAATATCCGCAAAAATAACCGCAAATATTACCGCAAATAAACCGCAATGATATCCGCAAAAATAACAGCAATTATATCCGCAAAAATAACCGCAATGATATCCGCAAAATTAACCGCAAATATTACAGCAAAATAACCGCAATTATATCCGCAAAAATAACCGCAATAATATCCGCAAAAATAACCGCAAATATTACCGCAAAATAACCGCAATGATATCCGCAAAAATAACCGCAAATATCACCGCAAAATAACCGCAATGATATCCGCAAAAATAACCGCAATAATATCCGCAAAAATAACCGCAATGATATCCGCAAAAATAACCGCAAATATTACCGCAAAATAACCGCAATGATATCCGCAAAAATAACCGCAATAATATCCGATAAAAAATAAGCGCAATGATATCCGCAAAATTAACCGCAAATATTACAGCAAAATAACCGCAATAATATCCGCAAAAATAACCGCAAATATTACCGCAAATAAACCGCAATGATATCCGCAAAAATAACAGCAATTATATCCGCAAAAATAACCGCAATGATATCCGCAAAATTAACCGCAAATATTACAGCAAAATAACCGCAATTATATCCGCAAAAATAACCGCAATAATATCCGCAAAAATAACCGCAAATATTACCGCAAAATAACCGCAATGATATCCGCAAAAATAACCGCAAATATCACCGCAAAATAACCGCAATGATATCCGCAAAAATAACCGCAATAATATCCGCAAAAATAACCGCAATGATAATCGCAAAATTAACCGCAAATATAACAGCAAAATAACCGCAATAATATCCCTAAAAATAACCGCAATGATATCCGCAAAAATAACCGCAAATATCACCGCAAAATAACCGCAATGATATCCGCAAAAATAACCGCAATAATATCCGCAAAAATAACCGCAATGACATCCGCAAAATTAACCGCAAATATTACAGCAAATTAACCGCAATAATATCCGCAAAAATAACCGCAAATATTTCCGCAAAATAACCGCAATGATATCCGCAAAAATAACCGCAAATATCACCGCAAAATAACCGCAATGATATCCGCAAAAATAACCGCAATAATATCCGCAAAAATAACCGCAATAATATCCGCAAAATTAACCGCAAATATTACAGCAAAATAACCGCAATGATATCCGCAAAAATAACCGCAATAATATCCGCAAAAATAACCGCAATGATATCCGCAAAAATAACCGCAAATATTACCGCAAAATAACCGCAATGATATCCGCAAAAATAACCGCAATAATATCCGATAAAAAATAAGCGCAATGATATCCGCAAAATTAACCGCAAATATTACAGCAAAATAACCGCAATAATATCCGCAAAAATAACCGCAAATATTACCGCAAAATAACCGCAATAATATCCGCAAAAATAACCGCAAATGTTACCGCAAAATAACCGCAATGATATCCGCAAAAATAACCGCAATAATATCCGCAAAAATAACCGCAATGATATCCGCAAAAATAACAGCAATAATATCCGCAAAATTAACCGCAAATATTACAGCAAAATAACCGCAATAATATCCGCAAAAATAACCGCAATGATATCCGCCAAAATAACCGCAATAATATCCGCAAAATTAACCGCAAATATTACAGCAAAATAACCGCAATGATATCCGCAAAAATAACCGCAATAATATCCGCAAAAATAACCGCAATGATATCCGCAAAAAAAACCGCAAATATTACCGCAAAATAACCGCAATGATATCCGCAAAAATAACCGCAATAATATCCGCAAAGATAACCGCAATGATATCCGCAAAAATAACCGCAAAAATATCCGCAAAATTAACCGCAAATATTACAGCAAAATAACCGCAATGATGTCCGCAAAAATAACCGCAATAATATCCGCAAAAATAACCGCAATGATATCCGCAAAAATAACCGCAAATATTACCGCAAAATAACCGCAATGATATCCGCAAAAATAACCGCAAATATCACCGCAAAATAACCGCAATGATATCCGCAAAAATAACCGCAATAATATCCGATAAAAAATAAGCGCAATGATATCCGCAAAATTAACCGCAAATATTACAGCAAAATAACCGCAATAATATCCGCAAAAATAACCGCAAATATTACCGCTAAATAACCGCAATAATATCCGCAAAAATAACCGCAAATGTTACCGCAAAATAACCGCAATGATATCCGCAAAAATAACCGCAATAATATCCGCAAAAATAACCGCAATGATATCCGCAAAAATAACCGCAATAATATCCGCAAAATTAACCGCAAATATTACAGCAAAATAACCGCAATGATGTCCGCAAAAATAACCGCAATAATATCCGCAAAAATAACCGCAATGATATCCGCAAAAATAACCGCAAATATTACCGCAAAATAACCGCAATGATATCCGCAAAAATAACCGCAAATATCACCGCAAAATAACCGCAATGATATCTGAAAAATAACCGCAATAATATCCGCAAAAATAACCGCAATGATATCCGCAAAAATAACCGCAATAATATCCGCAAAAATAACCGCAATGATATCCGCAAAATTAACCGCAAATATTACAGCAAAATAACCGCAATAAGATCCGCAAAAATAACCGCAAATATTACCGCAAAATAACCGCAATGATATCCGCAAAAATAACCGCAAATATCACCGCAAAATAACCGCAATGATATCCGCTAAAATAACCGCAATAATATCCGCAAAAATAACCGCAATGATATACGCAAAATTAACCGCAAATATTACAGCAAAAAAACCGCAATAATATCCGCAAAAATAACCGCAAATATTACCGCAAAATAACCGCAATGATATCCGCAAAAATAACCGCAATAATATCCGCAAAAATAACCGCAAATGTTACCGCAAAATAACCGCAATGATATCCGCAAAAATAACCGCAATAATATCCGCAAAAATAACCGCAATAATATGCGCAAAAATAACCGCAAATATAACAGCAAAATAACCGCAATGATATCCGCAAAAATAACCGCAATAATATCCGCAAAAATAACCGCAATGATATCCGCAAAAATAACCGCAATAATATCCGCAAAATAACCGCAATGATATCCGCAAAAATAACCGCAAATATTACAGCAAAATAACCGCAATGATATCGGCAAAAATAACCGCAATAATATCCGCAAAAATAACCGCAATGATATCCGCAAAAATAACCGCAATAATATCCGCAAAAATAACCGCAATGATATCCGCAAATTTAACCGCAAATATTACAGCAAAATAACTGCAATAAGATCCGCAAAAATAACCGCAAATATTACCGCAAAATAACCGCAATGATATCCGCAAAAATAACCGCAAATATCACCGCAAAATAACCGCAATGATATCCGCAAAAATAACCGCAATAATATCCGCAAAAATAACCGCAATGATATCCGCAAAATTAACCGCAAATATTACAGCAAAAAAACCGCAATAATATCCGCAAAAATAACCGCAAATATTACCGCAAAATAACCGCAATGATATCCGCAAAAATAACCGCAATAATATCCGCAAAAATAACCGCAATGATATCCGCAAAAATAACCGCAAATATTATAGCAAAATAACCGCAATGATATCCGCAAAAATAACCGCAATGATATCCGCAAAATTAACCGCAAATATTACAGCAAAATAACCGCAATGATATCCGCAAAAATAACCGCAATAATATCCGCAAAAATAACCGCAATGATATCCGCAAAAATAACCGCAAATATTACCGCAAAATAACCGCAATGATATCCGCAAAAATAACCGCAAATATCACCGCAAAATAACCGCAATGATATCCGCAAAAAT
This sequence comes from Sisyra terminalis, assembly GCA_958496175.1. NCBI lineage: Eukaryota > Metazoa > Arthropoda > Insecta > Neuroptera > Sisyridae > Sisyra > Sisyra terminalis. The sequence continues at coordinate 101,859 of CAUEGI010000001.1, forward strand.
AACCGCAATGATATCCGCAAAAATAACCGCAATAATATCCGCAAAAATAACCGCAATGATATCCGCAAAAATAACCGCAAATATTACCGCAAAATAACCGCAATGATATCCGCAAAAATAACCGCAATAATATCCGATAAAAAATAAGCGCATTGATATCCGCAAAATTAACCGCAAATATTACAGCAAAATAACCGCAATAATATCCGCAAAAATAACCGCAAATATTACCGCAAATAAACCGCAATGATATCCGCAAAAATAACAGCAATTATATCCGCAAAAATAACCGCAATGATATCCGCAAAATTAACCGCAAATATTACAGCAAAATAACCGCAATTATATCCGCAAAAATAACCGCAATAATATCCGCAAAAATAACCGCAAATATTACCGCAAAATAACCGCAATGATATCCGCAAAAATAACCGCAAATATCACCGCAAAATAACCGCAATGATATCCGCAAAAATAACCGCAATAATATCCGCAAAAATAACCGCAATGATAATCGCAAAATTAACCGCAAATATAACAGCAAAATAACCGCAATAATATCCCTAAAAATAACCGCAATGATATCCGCAAAAATAACCGCAAATATCACCGCAAAATAACCGCAATGATATCCGCAAAAATAACCGCAATAATATCCGCAAAAATAACCGCAATGACATCCGCAAAATTAACCGCAAATATTACAGCAAATTAACCGCAATAATATCCGCAAAAATAACCGCAAATATTTCCGCAAAATAACCGCAATGATATCCGCAAAAATAACCGAAAATATCACCGCAAAATAACCGCAATGATATCCGCAAAAATAACCGCAATAATATCCGCAAAAATAACCGCAATAATATCCGCAAAATTAACCGCAAATATTACAGCAAAATAACCGCAATGATATCCGCAAAAATAACCGCAATAATATCCGCAAAAATAACCGCAATGATATCCGCAAAAATAACCGCAAATATTACCGCAAAATAACCGCAATGATATCCGCAAAAATAACCGCAATAATATCCGATAAAAAATAAGCGCAATGATATCCGCAAAATTAACCGCAAATATTACAGCAAAATAACCGCAATAATATCCGCAAAAATAACCGCAAATATTACCGCCAAATAACCGCAATAATATCCGCAAAAATAACCGCAAATGTTACCGCAAAATAACCGCAATGATATCCGCAAAAATAACCGCAATAATATCCGCAAAAATAACCGCAATGATATCCGCAAAAATAACAGCAATAATATCCGCAAAATTAACCGCAAATATTACAGCAAAATAACCGCAATAATATCCGCAAAAATAACCGCAATGATATCCGCCAAAATAACCGCAATAATATCCGCAAAATTAACCGCAAATATTACAGCAAAATAACCGCAATGATATCCGCAAAAATAACCGCAATAATATCCGCAAAAATAACCGCAATGATATCCGCAAAAAAAACCGCAAATATTACCGCAAAATAACCGCAATGATATCCGCAAAAATAACCGCAATAATATCCGCAAAAATAACCGCAATGATATCCGCAAAAATAACCGCAATAATATCCGCAAAATTAATCGCAAATATTACAGCAAAATAACCGCAATGATGACCGCAAAAATAACCGCAATAATATCCGCAAAAATAACCGCAATGATATCCGCAAAAATAACCGCAAATATTACCGCAAAATAACCGCAATGATATCCGCAAAAATAACCGCAAATATCACCGCAAAATAACCGCAATGATATCCGCAAAAATAACCGCAATAATATCCGATAAAAAATAAGCGCAATGATATCCGCAAAATTAACCGCAAATATTACAGCAAAATAACCGCAATAATATCCGCAAAAATAACCGCAAATATTACCGCTAAATAACCGCAATAATATCCGCAAAAATAACCGCAAATGTTACCGCAAAATAACCGCAATGATATCCGCAAAAATAACCGCAATAATATCCGCAAAAATAACCGCAATGATATCCGCAAAAATAACCGCAATAATATCCGCAAAATTAACCGCAAATATTACAGCAAAATAACCGCAATGATGTCCGCAAAAATAACCGCAATAATATCCGCAATGATATCCGCAAAAATAACCGCAAATATTACCGCAAAATAACCGCAATGATATCCGCAAAAATAACCGCAAATATCACCGCAAAATAACCGCAATGATATCTGCAAAAATAACCGCAATAATATCCGCAAAAATAACCGCAATGATATCCGCAAAAATAACCGCAATAATATCCGCAAAAATAACCGCAATGATATCCGCAAAATTAACCGCAAATATTACAGCAAAATAACCGCAATAAGATCCGCAAAAATAACCGCAAATATTACCGCAAAATAACCGCAATGATATCCGCAAAAATAACCGCAAATATCACCGCAAAATAACCGCAATGATATCCGCTAAAATAACCGCAATAATATCCGCAAAAATAACCGCAATGATATCCGCAAAATTAACCGCAAATATTACAGCAAAAAAACCGCAATAATATCCGCAAAAATAACCGCAAATATTACCGCAAAATAACCGCAATGATATCCGCAAAAATAACCGCAATAATATCCGCAAAAATAACCGCAAATGTTACCGCAAAATAACCGCAATGATATCCGCAAAAATAACCGCAATAATATCCGCAAAAATAACCGCAATGAAATCCGCAAATTTAACCGCAAATATTACAGCAAAATAACTGCAATAAGATCCGCAAAAATAACCGCAAATATTACCGCAAAATAACCGCAATGATATCCGCAAAAATAACCGCCAATATCACCGCAAAATAACCGCAATGATATCCGCAAAAATAACCGCAATAATATCCGCAAAAATAACCGCAATGATATCCGCAAAATTAACCGCAAATATTACAGCAAAAAACTGCAATAATATCCGCAAAAATAACCGCAAATATTACCGCAAAATAACCGCAATGATATCCGCAAAAATAACCGCAATAATATCCGCAAAAATAACCGCAATGATATCCGCAAAAATAACCGCAAATATTATAGCAAAATAACCGCAATGATATCCGCAAAAATAACCGCAACGATATCCGCAAAATTAACCGCAAATATTACAGCAAAATAACCGCAATGATATCCGCAAAAATAACCGCAATAATATCCGCAAAAATAACCGCAATGATATCCGCAAAAATAACCGCAAATATTACCGCAAAATAACCGCAATGATATCCGCAAAAATAACCGCAAATATCACCGCAAAATAACCGCAATGATATCCGCAAAAATAACCGCAATGATATCCGCAAAAATAACCGCAATAATATCCGCAAAAATAACCGCAATGATATCCGCAAAAATAACCGCAAATATTACCGCAAAATAACCGCAATGATATCCGCAAAAATAACCGCAAATATCACCGCAAAATAACCGCAATGATATCCGCCAAAATAACCGCAATAATATCCGCAAAAATAACCGCAAATATTACCGCAAAATAACCGCAATGATATCCGCAAAAATAACCGCAATTATCACCGCAAAATAACCGCAATGATATCCGCAAAAATAACCGCAATGATATCCGCCAAAATAACCGCAATAATATCCGCAAAATTAACCGCAAATATTACAGCAAAATAACCGCAATAATATCCGCAAAAATAACTGAAAATATTACCGCAAAATAACCGCAATGATATCCGCAAAAATAACCGCAATGATATCCGCAAAAATAACCGCAATAATATCCGCAAAATTAACCGCAAATATTACAGCAAAATAACCGCAATGATATCCGCATAAATAACCGCAATAATATCCGCAAAAATAACCGCAATGATATCCGCAAAAATAACCGCAAATATTACCGCAAAATAACCGCAATGATATCCGCAAAAATAACCGCAAATATCACCGCAAAATAACCGCAATGATATCCGCAAAAATAACCGCAATGATATCCGCAAAAATAACCGCAATAATATCCGCAAAAATAACCGCAATGATATCCGCAAAAATAACCGCAAATATTACCGCAAAATAACCGCAATGATATCCGCAAAAATAACCGCAAATATCACCGCAAAATAACCGCAATGATATCCGCCAAAATAACCGCAATAATATCCGCAAAAATAACCGCAAATATTACCGCAAAATAACCGCAATGATATCCGCAAAAATAACCGCAATAATATCCGCAAAAATAACCGCAATGATATTCGCAAAATTAACCGCAAATATTACAGCAAAATAACCGCAATAATATCCGCAAAAATAACCGCAAATAATACCGCAAAATAACCGGAATGATATCCGCCAAAAAAACCGCAAATAATACCGCAAAATAACCGGAATGATATCCGCCAAAAAAACCGCAATAATATCCGCAAAAATAACCGCAAATGTTACCGCAAAATAACCGCAATGATATCCGCAAAAATAACCGCAATAATATCCGCAAAAATAACCGCAAATATCACCGCAAAATAACCGCAATGATATCCGCAAAAATAACCGCAAATATTACCGCAAAATAACCGCAATGATATCCGCAAAAATAACCGCAATGATATCCGCAAAATTAACCGCAAATATTACAGCAAAATAACCGCAATGATATCCGCAAAAATAACCGCAATAATATCCGCAAAAATAACCGCAATGATATCCGCAAAAATAACCGCAAATATTACCGCAAAATAACCGCAATGATATCCGCAAAATTAACCGCAAATATCACCGCAAAATAACCGCAATGATATCCGCAAAAATAACCGCAATAATATCCGCAAAAATAACCGCAATAATATCCGCAAAATTAACCGCAAATATTACAGCAAAATAACCGCAATGATATCCGCAAAAATAACCGCAAAAATATCCGCAAAAATTAACGCAATGATATCCGCAAAAATAACCGCAAATATTACCGCAAAATAACCGCAATGATATCCGCAAAAATAACCGCAATAATATCCGCAAAATTAACCGCAAATATTACCGCAAAATAACCGCAATGATATCCGCAAAAATAACCGCAATAATATCAGCAAAAATAACCGCAATAATATCCGCAAAATTAACCGCAAATATTACAGCAAAATAACCGCAATGATATCCGCAAAAATAACCGCAATAATATCCGCAAAAATAACCGCAATGATATCCGCAAAAATAACCGCAAATATTACCGCAAAATAACCGCAATGATATCCGCAAAAATAACCGCAATAATATCCGATAAAAAATAAGCGCAATGATATCCGCAAAATTAACCGCAAATATTACAGCAAAATAACCGCAATAATATCCGCAAAAATAACCGCAAATATTACCGCAAAATAACCGCAATAATATCCGCAAAAATAACCGCAAATGTTACCGCAAAATAACCGCAATGATATCCGCAAAAATAACCGCAATAATATCCGCAAAAATAACCGCAATGATATCCGCAAAAATAACAGCAATAATATCCGCAAAATTAACCGCAAATATTACAGCAAAATAACCGCAATAATATCCGCAAAAATAACCGCAATGATATCCGCCAAAATAACCGCAATAATATCCGCAAAATTAACCGCAAATATTACAGCAAAATAACCGCAATGATATCCGCAAAAATAACCGCAATAATATCCGCAAAAATAACCGCAATGATATCCGCAAAAAAAACCGCAAATATTACCGCAAAATAACCGCAATGATATCCGCAAAAATAACCGCAATAATATCCGCAAAGATAACCGCAATGATATCCGCAAAAATAACCGCAAAAATATCCGCAAAATTAACCGCAAATATTACAGCAAAATAACCGCAATGATGTCCGCAAAAATAACCGCAATAATATCCGCAAAAATAACCGCAATGATATCCGCAAAAATAACCGCAAATATTACCGCAAAATAACCGCAATGATATCCGCAAAAATAACCGCAAATATCACCGCAAAATAACCGCAATGATATCCGCAAAAATAACCGCAATAATATCCGATAAAAAATAAGCGCAATGATATCCGCAAAATTAACAGCAAATATTACAGCAAAATAACCGCAATAATATCCGCAAAAATAACCGCAAATATTACCGCTAAATAACCGCAATAATATCCGCAAAAATAACCGCAAATGTTACCGCAAAATAACCGCAATGATATCCGCAAAAATAACCGCAATAATATCCGCAAAAATAACCGCAATGATATCCGCAAAAATAACCGCCATAATATCCGCAAAATTAACCGCAAATATTACAGCAAAATAACCGCAATGATGTCCGCAAAAATAACCGCAATAATATCCGCAAAAATAACCGCAATGATATCCGCAAAAATAACCGCAAATATTACCGCAAAATAACCGCAATGATATCCGCAAAAATAACCGCAAATATCACCGCAAAATAACCGCAATGATATCTGCAAAAATAACCGCAATAATATCCGCAAAAATAACCGCAATGATATCCGCAAAAATAACCGCAATAATATCCGCAAAAATAACCGCAATGATATCCGCAAAATTAACCGCAAATATTACAGCAAAATAACCGCAATAAGATCCGCAAAAATAACCGCAAATATTACCGCAAAATAACCGCAATGATATCCGCAAAAATAACCGCAAATATCACCGCAAAATAACCGCAATGATATCCGCTAAAATAACCGCAATAATATCCGCAAAAATAACCGCAATGATATCCGCAAAATTAACCGCAAATATTACAGCAAAAAAACCGCAATAATATCCGCAAAAATAACCGCAAATATTACCGCAAAATAACCGCAATGATATCCGCAAAAATAACCGCAATAATATCCGCAAAAATATCCGCAAATGTTACCGCAAAATAACCGCAATGATATCCGCAAAAATAACCGCAATAATATCCGCAAAAATAACCGCAATAATATCCGCAAAAATAACCGCAAATATAACAGCAAAATAACCGCAATGATATCCGCAAAAATAACCGCAATAATATCCGCAAAAATAACCGCAATGATATCCGCAAAAATAACCGCAATAATATCCGCAAAATAACCGCAATGATATCCGCAAAAATAACCGCAAATATTACAGCAAAATAACCGCAATGATATCGGCAAAAATAACCGCAATAATATCCGCAAAAATAACCGCAATGATATCCGCAAAAATAACCGCAATAATATCCGCAAAAATAACCGCAATGATATCCGCAAATTTAACCGCAAATATTACAGCAAAATAACTGCAATAAGATCCGCAAAAATAACCGCAAATATTACCGCAAAATAACCGCAATGATATCCGCAAAAATAACCGCAAATATCACCGCAAAATAACCGCAATGATATCCGCAAAAATAACCGCAATAATATCCGCAAAAATAACCGCAATGATATCCGCAAAATTAACCGCAAATATTACAGCAAAAAAACCGCAATAATATCCGCAAAAATAACCGCAAATATTACCGCAAAATAACCGCAATGATATCCGCAAAAATAACCGCAATAATATCCGCAAAAATAACCGCAATGATATCCGCAAAAATAACCGCAAATATTATAGCAAAATAACCGCAATGATATCCGCAAAAATAACCGCAATGATATCCGCAAAATTAACCGCAAATATTACAGCAAAATAACCGCAATGATATCCGCAAAAATAACCGCAATAATATCCGCAAAAATAACCGCAATGATATCCGCAAAAATAACCGCAAATATTACCGCAAAATAACCGCAATGATATCCGCAAAAATAACCGCAAATATCACCGCAAAATAACCGCAATGATATCCGCAAAAATAACCGCAATGATATCCGCAAAAATAACCGCAATAATATCCGCAAAAATAACCGCAATGATATCCGCAAAAATAACCGCAAATATTACCGCAAAATAACCGCAATGATATCCGCAAAAATAACCGCAAATATCACCGCAAAATAACCGCAATGATATCCGCCAAAATAACCGCAATAATATCCGCAAAAATAACCGCAAATATTACCGCAAAATAACCGCAATGATATCCGCAAAAATAACCGCAATTATCACCGCAAAATAACCGCAATGATATCCGCAAAAATAACCGCAATGATATCCGCCAAAATAACCGCAATAATATCCGCAAAATTAACCGCAAATATTACAGCAAAATAACCGCAATAATATCCGCAAAAATAACTGAAAATATTACCGCAAAATAACCGCAATGATATCCGCAAAAATAACCGCAATGATATCCGCAAAAATAACCGCAATAATATCCGCAAAATTAACCGCAAATATTACAGCAAAATAACCGCAATGATATCCGCATAAATAACCGCAATAATATCCGCAAAAATAACCGCAATGATATCCGCAAAAATAACCGCAAATATTACCGCAAAATAACCGCAATGATATCCGCAAAAATAACCGCAAATATCACCGCAAAATAACCGCAATGATATCCGCAAAAATAACCGCAATAATATCCGCAAAAATAACCGCAATGACATCCGCAAAATTAACCGCAAATATTACAGCAAAATAACCGCAATAATATCCGCAAAAATAACCGCAAATATTTCCGCAAAATAACCGCAATGATATCCGCAAAAATAACCGCAAATATCACCGCAAAATAACCGCAATGATATCCGCAAAAATAACCGCAATAATATCCGCAAAAATAACCGCAATAATATCCGCAAAATTAACCGCAAATATTACAGCAAAATAACCGCAATGATATCCGCAAAAATAACCGCAATAATATCCGCAAAAATAACCGCAATGATATCCGCAAAAATAACCGCAAATATTACCGCAAAATAACCGCAATGATATCCGCAAAAATAACCGCAATAATATCCGATAAAAAATAAGCGCATTGATATCCGCAAAATTAACCGCAAATATTACAGCAAAATAACCGCAATAATATCCGCAAAAATAACCGCAAATATTACCGCAAATAAACCGCAATGATATCCGCAAAAATAACAGCAATTATATCCGCAAAAATAACCGCAATGATATCCGCAAAATTAACCTCAAATATTACAGCAAAATAACCGCAATTAAATCCGCAAAAATAACCGCAATAATATCCGCAAAAATAACCGCAAATATTACCGCAAAATAACCGCAATGATATCCGCAAAAATAACCGCAAATATCACCGCAAAATAACCGCAATGATATCCGCAAAAATAACCGCAATAATATCCACAAAAATAACCGCAATGATAATCGCAAAATTAACCGCAAATATTACAGCAAAATAACCGCAATAATATCCCTAAAAATAACCGCAATGATATCCGCAAAAATAACCGCAAATATCACCGCAAAATAACCGCAATGATATCCGCAAAAATAACCGCAATAATATCCGCAAAAATAACCGCAATGACATCCGCAAAATTAACCGCAAATATTACAGCAAATTAACCGCAATAATATCCGCAAAAATAACCGCAAATATTTCCGCAAAATAACCGCAATGATATCCGCAAAAATAACCGAAAATATCACCGCAAAATAACCGCAATGATATCCGCAAAAATAACCGCAATAATATCCGCAAAAATAACCGCAATAATATCCGCAAAATTAACCGCAAATATTACAGCAAAATAACCGCAATGATATCCGCAAAAATAACCGCAATAATATCCGCAAAAATAACCGCAATGATATCCGCAAAAATAACCGCAAATATTACCGCAAAATAACCGCAATGATATCCGCAAAAATAACCGCAATAATATCCGCAAAAATAACCGCAATGACATCCGCAAAATTAACCGCAAATATTACAGCAAATTAACCGCAATAATATCCGCAAAAATAACCGCAAATATTTCCGCAAAATAACCGCAATGATATCCGCAAAAATAACCGAAAATATCACCGCAAAATAACCGCAATGATATCCGCAAAAATAACCGCAATAATATCCGCAAAAATAACCGCAATAATATCCGCAAAATTAACCGCAAATATTACAGCAAAATAACCGCAATGATATCCGCAAAAATAACCGCAATAATATCCGCAAAAATAACCGCAATGATATCCGCAAAAATAACCGCAAATATTACCGCAAAATAACCGCAATGATATCCGCAAAAATAACCGCAATAATATCCGATAAAAAATAAGCGCAATGATATCCGCAAAATTAACCGCAAATATTACAGCAAAATAACCGCAATAATATCCGCAAAAATAACCGCAAATATTACCGCCAAATAACCGCAATAATATCCGCAAAAATAACCGCAAATGTTACTGCAAAATAACCGCAATGATATCCGCAAAAATAACCGCAATAATATCCGCAAAAATAACCGCAATGATATCCGCAAAAATAACAGCAATAATATCCGCAAAATTAACCGCAAATATTACAGCAAAATAACCGCAATGATGTCCGCAAAAATAACCGCAATAATATCCGCAAAAATAACAGCAATAATATCCGCAAAATTAACCGCAAATATTACAGCAAAATAACCGCAATAATATCCGCAAAAATAACCGCAATGATATCCGCCAAAATAACCGCAATAATATCCGCAAAATTAACCGCAAATATTACAGCAAAATAACCGCAATGATATCCGCAAAAATAACCGCAATAATATCCGCAAAAATAACCGCAATGATATCCGCCAAAATAACCGCAATAATATCCGCAAAATTAACCGCAAATATTACAGCAAAATAACCGCAATGATATCCGCAAAAATAACCGCAATAATATCCGCAAAAATAACCGCAATGATATCCGCAAAAATAACCGCAATAATATCCGCAAAAATAACCGCAATGATATCCGCAAAAATAACCGCAATAATATCCGCAAAATTAACCGCAAATATTACAGCAAAATAACCGCAATGATGTCCGCAAAAATAACCGCAATAATATCCGCAAAAATAACCGCAATGATATCCGCAAAAATAACCGCAAATATTACCGCAAAATAACCGCAATGATATCCGCAAAAATAACCGCAAATATCACCGCAAAATAACCGCAATGATATCCGCAAAAATAACCGCAATAATATCCGATAAAAAATAAGCGCAATGATATCCGCAAAATTAACCGCAAATATTACAGCAAAATAACCGCAATAATATCCGCAAAAATAACCGCAAATATTACCGCTAAATAACCGCAATAATATCCGCAAAAATAACCGCAAATGTTACCGCAAAATAACCGCAATGATATCCGCAAAAATAACCGCAATAATATCCGCAAAAATAACCGCAATGATATCCGCAAAAATAACCGCAATAATATCCGCAAAATTAACCGCAAATATTACAGCAAAATAACCGCAATGATGTCCGCAAAAATAACCGCAATAATATCCGCAAAAATAACCGCAATGATATCCGCAAAAATAACCGCAAATATTACCGCAAAATAACCGCAATGATATCCGCAAAAATAACCGCAAATATCACCGCAAAATAACCGCAATGATATCTGCAAAAATAACCGCAATAATATCCGCAAAAATAACCGCAATGATATCCGCAAAAATAACCGCAATAATATCCGCAAAAATAACCGCAATGATATCCGCAAAATTAACCGCAAATATTACAGCAAAATAACCGCAATAAGATCCGCAAAAATAACCGCAAATATTACCGCAAAATAACCGCAATGATATCCGCAAAAATAACCGCAAATATCACCGCAAAATAACCGCAATGATATCCGCTAAAATAACCGCAATAATATCCGCAAAAATAACCGCAATGATATCCGCAAAATTAACCGCAAATATTACAGCAAAAAAACCGCAATAATATCCGCAAAAATAACCGCAAATATTACCGCAAAATAACCGCAATGATATCCGCAAAAATAACCGCAATAATATCCGCAAAAATAACCGCAAATGTTACCGCAAAATAACCGCAATGATATCCGCAAAAATAACCGCAATAATATCCGCAAAAATAACCGCAATGATATCCGCAAATTTAACCGCAAATATTACAGCAAAATAACTGCAATAAGATCCGCAAAAATTACCGCAAATATTACCGCAAAATAACCGCAATGATATCAACAAAAATAACCGCCAATATCACCGCAAAATAACCGCAATGATATCCGCAAAAATAACCGCAATAATATCCGCAAAAATAACCGCAATGATATCCGCAAAATTAACCGCAAATATTACAGCAAAAAACTGCAATAATATCCGCAAAAATAACCGCAAATATTACCGCAAAATAACCGCAATGATATCCGCAAAAATAACCGCAATAATATCCGCAAAAATAACCGCAATGATATCCGCAAAAATAACCGCAAATATTATAGCAAAATAACCGCAATGATATCCGCAAAAATAACCGCAACGATATCCGCAAAATTAACCGCAAATATTACAGCAAAAAAACCGCAATGATATCCGCAAAAATAACCGCAATAATATCCGCAAAAATAACCGCAATGATATCCGCAAAAATAACCGCAAATATTACCGCAAAATAACCGCAATGATATCCGCAAAAATAATCGCAAATATCACCGCAAAATAACCGCAATGATATCCGCAAAAATAACCGCAATGATATCCGCAAAAATAACCGCAATAATATCCGCAAAAATAACCGCAATGATATCCACAAAAATAACCGCAAATATTACCGCAAAATAACCGCAATGATATCCGCAAAAATAACCGCAAATATCACCGCAAAATAACCGCAATGATATCCGCCAAAATAACCGCAATAATATCCGCAAAAATAACCGCAAATATTACCGCAAAATAACCGCAATGATATCCGCAAAAATAACCGCAATGATATCCGCCAAAATAACCGCAATAATATCCGCAAAAATAACCGCAATAATATCCGCAAAATTAACCGCAAATATTACAGCAAAATAACCGCAATGATATCCGCAAAAATTAACGCAATGATATCCGCAAAAATAACCGCAAATATTACCGCAAAATAACCGCAATGATATCCGCAAAAATAACCGCAATAATATCCGCAAAATTAACCGCAAATATTACAGCAAAATAACCGCAATAATATCCGCAAAAATAACCGCAAATATTACCGCAAAATAACCGCAATGATATCCGCAAAAATAACCGCAATAATATCCGCAAAAATAACCGCAATAATATCCGCAAAATTAACCGCAAATATTACAGCAAAATAACCGCAATGATATCCGCAAAAATAACCGCAATAATATCCGCAAAAATAACCGCAATGATATCCGCAAAAATAACCGCAAATATTACCGCAAAATAACCGCAATGATATCCGCAAAAATAACCGCAATAATATCCGATAAAAAATAAGCGCAATGATATCCGCAAAATTAACCGCAAATATTACAGCAAAATAACCGCAATAATATCCGCAAAAATAACCGCAAATATTACCGCAAAATAACCGCAATAATATCCGCAAAAATAACCGCAAATGTTACCGCAAAATAACCGCAATGATATCCGCAAAAATAACCGCAATAATATCCGCAAAAATAACCGCAATGATATCCGCAAAAATAACAGCAATAATATCCGCAAAATTAACCGCAAATATTACAGCAAAATAACCGCAATAATATCCGCAAAAATAACCGCAATGATATCCGCCAAAATAACCGCAATAATATCCGCAAAATTAACCGCAAATATTACAGCAAAATAACCGCAATGATATCCGCAAAAATAACCGCAATAATATCCGCAAAAATAACCGCAATGATATCCGCAAAAAAAACCGCAAATATTACCGCAAAATAACCGCAATGATATCCGCAAAAATAACCGCAATAATATCCGCAAAGATAACCGCAATGATATCCGCAAAAATAACCGCAAAAATATCCGCAAAATTAACCGCAAATATTACAGCAAAATAACCGCAATGATGTCCGCAAAAATAACCGCAATAATATCCGCAAAAATAACCGCAATGATATCCGCAAAAATAACCGCAAATATTACCGCAAAATAACCGCAATGATATCCGCAAAAATAACCGCAAATATCACCGCAAAATAACCGCAATGATATCCGCAAAAATAACCGCAATAATATCCGATAAAAAATAAGCGCAATGATATCCGCAAAATTAACAGCAAATATTACAGCAAAATAACCGCAATAATATCCGCAAAAATAACCGCAAATATTACCGCTAAATAACCGCAATAATATCCGCAAAAATAACCGCAAATGTTACCGCAAAATAACCGCAATGATATCCGCAAAAATAACCGCAATAATATCCGCAAAAATAACCGCAATGATATCCGCAAAAATAACCGCCATAATATCCGCAAAATTAACCGCAAATATTACAGCAAAATAACCGCAATGATGTCCGCAAAAATAACCGCAATAATATCCGCAAAAATAACCGCAATGATATCCGCAAAAATAACCGCAAATATTACCGCAAAATAACCGCAATGATATCCGCAAAAATAACCGCAAATATCACCGCAAAATAACCGCAATGATATCTGCAAAAATAACCGCAATAATATCCGCAAAAATAACCGCAATGATATCCGCAAAAATAACCGCAATGATATCCGCAAAAATAACCGCAATAATATCCGCAAAAATAACCGCAATGATATCCGCAAAAATAACCGCAAATATTACCGCAAAATAACCGCAATGATATCCGCAAAAATAACCGCAAATATCACCGCAAAATAACCGCAATGATATCCGCCAAAATAACCGCAATAATATCCGCAAAAATAACCGCAAATATTACCGCAAAATAACCGCAATGATATCCGCAAAAATAACCGCAATGATATCCGCCAAAATAACCGCAATAATATCCGCAAAAATAACCGCAATAATATCCGCAAAATTAACCGCAAATATTACAGCAAAATAACCGCAATGATATCCGCAAAAATAACCGCAATAATATCCGCAAAAATTAACGCAATGATATCCGCAAAAATAACCGCAAATATTACCGCAAAATAACCGCAATGATATCCGCAAAAATAACCGCAATAATATCCGCAAAATTAACCGCAAATATTACAGCAAAATAACCGCAATAATATCCGCAAAAATAACCGCAAATATTACCGCAAAATAACCGCAATGATATCCGCAAAAATAACCGCAATAATATCCGCAAAAATAACCGCAATAATATCCGCAAAATTAACCGCAAATATTACAGCAAAATAACCGCAATGATATCCGCAAAAATAACCGCAATAATATCCGCAAAAATAACCGCAATGATATCCGCAAAAATAACCGCAAATATTACCGCAAAATAACCGCAATGATATCCGCAAAAATAACCGCAATAATATCCGATAAAAAATAAGCGCAATGATATCCGCAAAATTAACCGCAAATATTACAGCAAAATAACCGCAATAATATCCGCAAAAATAACCGCAAATATTACCGCAAAATAACCGCAATAATATCCGCAAAAATAACCGCAAATGTTACCGCAAAATAACCGCAATGATATCCGCAAAAATAACCGCAATAATATCCGCAAAAATAACCGCAATGATATCCGCAAAAATAACAGCAATAATATCCGCAAAATTAACCGCAAATATTACAGCAAAATAACCGCAATAATATCCGCAAAAATAACCGCAATGATATCCGCCAAAATAACCGCAATAATATCCGCAAAATTAACCGCAAATATTACAGCAAAATAACCGCAATGATATCCGCAAAAATAACCGCAATAATATCCGCAAAAATAACCGCAATGATATCCGCAAAAAAAACCGCAAATATTACCGCAAAATAACCGCAATGATATCCGCAAAAATAACCGCAATAATATCCGCAAAGATAACCGCAATGATATCCGCAAAAATAACCGCAAAAATATCCGCAAAATTAACCGCAAATATTACAGCAAAATAACCGCAATGATGTCCGCAAAAATAACCGCAATAATATCCGCAAAAATAACCGCAATGATATCCGCAAAAATAACCGCAAATATTACCGCAAAATAACCGCAATGATATCCGCAAAAATAACCGCAAATATCACCGCAAAATAACCGCAATGATATCCGCAAAAATAACCGCAATAATATCCGATAAAAAATAAGCGCAATGATATCCGCAAAATTAACAGCAAATATTACAGCAAAATAACCGCAATAATATCCGCAAAAATAACCGCAAATATTACCGCTAAATAACCGCAATAATATCCGCAAAAATAACCGCAAATGTTACCGCAAAATAACCGCAATGATATCCGCAAAAATAACCGCAATAATATCCGCAAAAATAACCGCAATGATATCCGCAAAAATAACCGCCATAATATCCGCAAAATTAACCGCAAATATTACAGCAAAATAACCGCAATGATGTCCGCAAAAATAACCGCAATAATATCCGCAAAAATAACCGCAATGATATCCGCAAAAATAACCGCAAATATTACCGCAAAATAACCGCAATGATATCCGCAAAAATAACCGCAAATATCACCGCAAAATAACCGCAATGATATCTGCAAAAATAACCGCAATAATATCCGCAAAAATAACCGCAATGATATCCGCAAAAATAACCGCAATGATATCCGCAAAAATAACCGCAATAATATCCGCAAAAATAACCGCAATGATATCCGCAAAAATAACCGCAAATATTACCGCAAAATAACCGCAATGATATCCGCAAAAATAACCGCAAATATCACCGCAAAATAACCGCAATGATATCCGCCAAAATAACCGCAATAATATCCGCAAAAATAACCGCAAATATTACCGCAAAATAACCGCAATGATATCCGCAAAAATAACCGCAATGATATCCGCCAAAATAACCGCAATAATATCCGCAAAAATAACCGCAATAATATCCGCAAAATTAACCGCAAATATTACAGCAAAATAACCGCAATGATATCCGCAAAAATAACCGCAATAATATCCGCAAAAATTAACGCAATGATATCCGCAAAAATAACCGCAAATATTACCGCAAAATAACCGCAATGATATCCGCAAAAATAACCGCAATAATATCCGCAAAATTAACCGCAAATATTACAGCAAAATAACCGCAATAATATCCGCAAAAATAACCGCAAATATTACCGCAAAATAACCGCAATGATATCCGCAAAAATAACCGCAATAATATCCGCAAAAATAACCGCAATAATATCCGCAAAATTAACCGCAAATATTACAGCAAAATAACCGCAATGATATCCGCAAAAATAACCGCAATAATATCCGCAAAAATAACCGCAATGATATCCGCAAAAATAACCGCAAATATTACCGCAAAATAACCGCAATGATATCCGCAAAAATAACCGCAATAATATCCGATAAAAAATAAGCGCAATGATATCCGCAAAATTAACCGCAAATATTACAGCAAAATAACCGCAATAATATCCGCAAAAATAACCGCAAATATTACCGCAAAATAACCGCAATAATATCCGCAAAAATAACCGCAAATGTTACCGCAAAATAACCGCAATGATATCCGCAAAAATAACCGCAATAATATCCGCAAAAATAACCGCAATGATATCCGCAAAAATAACAGCAATAATATCCGCAAAATTAACCGCAAATATTACAGCAAAATAACCGCAATAATATCCGCAAAAATAACCGCAATGATATCCGCCAAAATAACCGCAATAATATCCGCAAAATTAACCGCAAATATTACAGCAAAATAACCGCAATGATATCCGCAAAAATAACCGCAATAATATCCGCAAAAATAACCGCAATGATATCCGCAAAAAAAACCGCAAATATTACCGCAAAATAACCGCAATGATATCCGCAAAAATAACCGCAATAATATCCGTAAAGATAACCGCAATGATATCCGCAAAAATAACCGCAAAAATATCCGCAAAATTAACCGCAAATATTACAGCAAAATAACCGCAATGATGTCCGCAAAAATAACCGCAATAATATCCGCAAAAATAACCGCAATGATATCCGCAAAAATAACCGCAATAATATCCGATAAAAAATAAGCGCAATGATATCCGCAAAATTAACAGCAAATATTACAGCAAAATAACCGCAATAATATCCGCAAAAATAACCGCAAATATTACCGCTAAATAACCGCAATAATATCCGCAAAAATAACCGCAAATGTTACCGCAAAATAACCGCAATGATATCCGCAAAAATAACCGCAATAATATCCGCAAAAATAACCGCAATGATATCCGCAAAAATAACCGCCATAATATCCGCAAAATTAACCGCAAATATTACAGCAAAATAACCGCAATGATGTCCGCAAAAATAACCGCAATAATATCCGCAAAAATAACCGCAATGATATCCGCAAAAATAACCGCAAATATTACCGCAAAATAACCGCAATGATATCCGCAAAAATAACCGCAAATATCACCGCAAAATAACCGCAATGATATCTGCAAAAATAACCGCAATAATATCCGCAAAAATAACCGCAATGATATCCGCAAAAATAACCGCAATAATATCCGCAAAAATAACCGCAATGATATCCGCAAAATTAACCGCAAATATTACAGCAAAATAACCGCAATAAGATCCGCAAAAATAACCGCAAATATTACCGCAAAATAACCGCAATGATATCCGCAAAAATAACCGCAAATATCACCGCAAAATAACCGCAATGATATCCGCTAAAATAACCGCAATAATATCCGCAAAAATAACCGCAATGATATCCGCAAAATTAACCGCAAATATTACAGCAAAAAAACCGCAATAATATCCGCAAAAATAACCGCAAATATTACCGCAAAATAACCGCAATGATATCCGCAAAAATAACCGCAATAATATCCGCAAAAATAACCGCAAATGTTACCGCAAAATAACCGCAATGATATCCGCAAAAATAACCGCAATAATATCCGCAAAAATAACCGCAATAATATCCGCAAAAATAACCGCAAATATAACAGCAAAATAACCGCAATGATATCCGCAAAAATAACCTTAATAATATCCGCAAAAATAACCGCAATGATATCCGCAAAAATAACCGCAATAATATCCGCAAAATAACCGCAATGATATCCGCAAAAATAACCGCAAATATTACAGCAAAATAACCGCAATGATATCGGCAAAAATAACCGCAATAATATCCGCAAAAATAACCGCAATGATATCCGCAAAAATAACCGCAATAATATCCGCAAAAATAACCGCAATGATATCCGCAAATTTAACCGCAAATATTACAGCAAAATAACTGCAATAAGATCCGCAAAAATAACCGCAAATATTACCGCAAAATAACCGCAATGATATCCGCAAAAATAACCGCAAATATCACCGCAAAATAACCGCAATGATATCCGCAAAAATAACCGCAATAATATCCGCAAAAATAACCGCAATGATATCCGCAAAATTAACCGCAAATATTACAGCAAAAAAACCGCAATAATATCCGCAAAAATAACCGCAAATATTACCGCAAAATAACCGCAATGATATCCGCAAAAATAACCGCAATAATATCCGCAAAAATAACCGCAATGATATCCGCAAAAATAACCGCAAATATTATAGCAAAATAACCGCAATGATATCCGCAAAAATAACCGCAATGATATCCGCAAAATTAACCGCAAATATTACAGCAAAATAACCGCAATGATATCCGCAAAAATAACCGCAATAATATCCGCAAAAATAACCGCAATGATATCCGCAAAAATAACCGCAAATATTACCGCAAAATAACCGCAATGATATCCGCAAAAATAACCGCAAATATCACCGCAAAATAACCGCAATGATATCCGCAAAAATAACCGCAATGATATCCGCAAAAATAACCGCAATAATATCCGCAAAAATAACCGCAATGATATCCGCAAAAATAACCGCAAATATTACCGCAAAATAACCGCAATGATATCCGCAAAAATAACCGCAAATATCACCGCAAAATAACCGCAATGATATCCGCCAAAATAACCGCAATAATATCCGCAAAAATAACCGCAAATATTACCGCAAAATAACCGCAATGATATCCGCAAAAATAACCGCAATTATCACCGCAAAATAACCGCAATGATATCCGCAAAAATAACCGCAATGATATCCGCCAAAATAACCGCAATAATATCCGCAAAATTAACCGCAAATATTACAGCAAAATAACCGCAATAATATCCGCAAAAATAACTGAAAATATTACCGCAAAATAACCGCAATGATATCCGCAAAAATAACCGCAATGATATCCGCAAAAATAACCGCAATAATATCCGCAAAATTAACCGCAAATATTACAGCAAAATAACCGCAATGATATCCGCATAAATAACCGCAATAATATCCGCAAAAATAACCGCAATGATATCCGCAAAAATAACCGCAAATATTACCGCAAAATAACCGCAATGATATCCGCAAAAATAACCGCAAATATCACCGCAAAATAACCGCAATGATATCCGCAAAAATAACCGCAATAATATCCGCAAAAATAACCGCAATGACATCCGCAAAATTAACCGCAAATATTACAGCAAAATAACCGCAATAATATCCGCAAAAATAACCGCAAATATTTCCGCAAAATAACCGCAATGATATCCGCAAAAATAACCGCAAATATCACCGCAAAATAACCGCAATGATATCCGCAAAAATAACCGCAATAATATCCGCAAAAATAACCGCAATAATATCCGCAAAATTAACCGCAAATATTACAGCAAAATAACCGCAATGATATCCGCAAAAATAACCGCAATAATATCCGCAAAAATAACCGCAATGATATCCGCAAAAATAACCGCAAATATTACCGCAAAATAACCGCAATGATATCCGCAAAAATAACCGCAATAATATCCGATAAAAAATAAGCGCATTGATATCCGCAAAATTAACCGCAAATATTACAGCAAAATAACCGCAATAATATCCGCAAAAATAACCGCAAATATTACCGCAAATAAACCGCAATGATATCCGCAAAAATAACAGCAATTATATCCGCAAAAATAACCGCAATGATATCCGCAAAATTAACCGCAAATATTACAGCAAAATAACCGCAATTATATCCGCAAAAATAACCGCAATAATATCCGCAAAAATAACCGCAAATATTACCGCAAAATAACCGCAATGATATCCGCAAAAATAACCGCAAATATCACCGCAAAATAACCGCAATGATATCCGCAAAAATAACCGCAATAATATCCACAAAAATAACCGCAATGATAATCGCAAAATTAACCGCAAATATAACAGCAAAATAACCGCAATAATATCCCTAAAAATAACCGCAATGATATCCGCAAAAATAACCGCAAATATCACCGCAAAATAACCGCAATGATATCCGCAAAAATAACCGCAATAATATCCGCAAAAATAACCGCAATGACATCCGCAAAATTAACCGCAAATATTACAGCAAATTAACCGCAATAATATCCGCAAAAATAACCGCAAATATTTCCGCAAAATAACCGCAATGATATCCGCAAAAATAACCGAAAATATCACCGCAAAATAACCGCAATGATATCCGCAAAAATAACCGCAATAATATCCGCAAAAATAACCGCAATAATATCCGCAAAATTAACCGCAAATATTACAGCAAAATAACCGCAATGATATCCGCAAAAATAACCGCAATAATATCCGCAAAAATAACCGCAATGATATCCGCAAAAATAACCGCAAATATTACCGCAAAATAACCGCAATGATATCCGCCAAAATAACCGCAATAATATCCGCAAAATTAACCGCAAATATTACAGCAAAATAACCGCAATAATATCCGCAAAAATAACTGAAAATATTACCGCAAAATAACCGCAATGATATCCGCAAAAATAACCGCAATGATATCCGCAAAAATAACCGCAATAATATCCGCAAAAATAACCGCAATGATATCCGCAAAAATAACAGCAATAATATCCGCAAAATTAACCGCAAATATTACAGCAAAATAACCGCAATAATATCCGCAAAAATAACCGCAATGATATCCGCCAAAATAACCGCAATAATATCCGCAAAATTAACCGCAAATATTACAGCAAAATAACCGCAATGATATCCGCAAAAATAACCGCAATAATATCCGCAAAAATAACCGCAATGATATCCGCAAAAATAACAGCAATAATATCCGCAAAATTAACCGCAAATATTACAGCAAAATAACCGCAATAATATCCGCAAAAATAACCGCAATGATATCCGCCAAAATAACCGCAATAATATCCGCAAAATTAACCGCAAATATTACAGCAAAATAACCGCAATGATATCCGCAAAAATAACCGCAATAATATCCGCAAAAATAACCGCAATGATATCCGCAAAAATAACAGCAATAATATCCGCAAAATTAACCGCAAATATTACAGCAAAATAACCGCAATAATATCCGCAAAAATAACCGCAATGATATCCGCCAAAATAACCGCAATAATATCCGCAAAATTAACCGCAAATATTACAGCAAAATAACCGCAATAAGATCCGCAAAAATAACCGCAAATATTACCGCAAATAAACCGCAATGATATCCGCAAAAATAACAGCAATTATATCCGCAAAAATAACCGCAATGATATCCGCAAAATTAACCGCAAATATTACAGCAAAATAACCGCAATAATATCCGCAAAAATAACCGCAAATATTACCGCCAAATAACCGCAATAATATCCGCAAAAATAACCGCAAATGTTACCGCAAAATAACCGCAATGATATCCGCAAAAATAACCGCAATAATATCCGCAAAAATAACCGCAATGATATCCGCAAAAATAACAGCAATAATATCCGCAAAATTAACCGCAAATATTACAGCAAAATAACCGCAATAATATCCGCAAAAATAACCGCAATGATATCCGCCAAAATAACCGCAATAATATCCGCAAAATTAACCGCAAATATTACAGCAAAATAACCGCAATGATATCCGCAAAAATAACCGCAATAATATCCGCAAAAATAACCGCAATGATATCCGCAAAAAAAACCGCAAATATTACCGCAAAATAACCGCAATGATATCCGCAAAAATAACCGCAATAATATCCGCAAAAATAACCGCAATGATATCCGCAAAAATAACCGCAATAATATCCGCAAAATTAACCGCAAATATTACAGCAAAATAACCGCAATGATGTCCGCAAAAATAACCGCAATAATATCCGCAAAAATAACCGCAATGATATCCGCAAAAATAACCGCAAATATTACCGCAAAATAACCGCAATGATATCCGCAAAAATAACCGCAAATATCACCGCAAAATAACCGCAATGATATCCGCAAAAATAACCGCAATAATATCCGATAAAAAATAAGCGCAATGATATCCGCAAAATTAACCGCAAATATTACAGCAAAATAACCGCAATAATATCCGCAAAAATAATCGCAAATATTACCGCTAAATAACCGCAATAATATCCGCAAAAATAACCGCAAATGTTACCGCAAAATAACCGCAATGATATCCGCAAAAATAACCGCAATAATATCCGCAAAAATAACCGCAATGATATCCGCAAAAATAACCGCAATAATATCCGCAAAATTAACCGCAAATATTACAGCAAAATAACCGCAATGATGTCCGCAAAAATAACCGCAATAATATCCGCAAAAATAACCGCAATGATATCCGCAAAAATAACCGCAAATATTACCGCAAAATAACCGCAATGATATCCGCAAAAATAACCGCAAATATCACCGCAAAATAACCGCAATGATATCTGCAAAAATAACCGCAATAATATCCGCAAAAATAACCGCAATGATATCCGCAAAAATAACCGCAATAATATCCGCAAAAATAACCGCAATGATATCCGCAAAATTAACCGCAAATATTACAGCAAAATAACCGCAATAAGATCCGCAAAAATAACCGCAAATATTACCGCAAATAAACCGCAATGATATCCGCAAAAATAACAGCAATTATATCCGCAAAAATAACCGCAATGATATCCGCAAAATTAACCGCAAATATTACAGCAAAATAACCGCAATTATATCCGCAAAAATAACCGCAATAATATCCGCAAAAATAACCGCAAATATTACCGCAAAATAACCGCAATGATATCCGCAAAAATAACCGCAAATATCACCGCAAAATAACCGCAATGATATCCGCAAAAATAACCGCAATAATATCCACAAAAATAACCGCAATGATAATCGCAAAATTAACCGCAAATATAACAGCAAAATAACCGCAATAATATCCCTAAAAATAACCGCAATGATATCCGCAAAAATAACCGCAAATATCACCGCAAAATAACCGCAATGATATCCGCAAAAATAACCGCAATAATATCCGCAAAAATAACCGCAATGACATCCGCAAAATTAACCGCAAATATTACAGCAAATTAACCGCAATAATATCCGCAAAAATAACCGCAAATATTTCCGCAAAATAACCGCAATGATATCCGCAAAAATAACCGAAAATATCACCGCAAAATAACCGCAATGATATCCGCAAAAATAACCGCAATAATATCCGCAAAAATAACCGCAATAATATCCGCAAAATTAACCGCAAATATTACAGCAAAATAACCGCAATGATATCCGCAAAAATAACCGCAATAATATCCGCAAAAATAACCGCAATGATATCCGCAAAAATAACCGCAAATATTACCGCAAAATAACCGCAATGATATCCGCAAAAATAACCGCAATAATATCCGATAAAAAATAAGCGCAATGATATCCGCAAAATTAACCGCAAATATTACAGCAAAATAACCGCAATAATATCCGCAAAAATAACCGCAAATATTACCGCCAAATAACCGCAATAATATCCGCAAAAATAACCGCAAATGTTACCGCAAAATAACCGCAATTATATCCGCAAAAATAACCGCAATAATATCCGCAAAAATAACCGCAATGATATCCGCAAAAATAACAGCAATAATATCCGCAAAATTAACCGCAAATATTACAGCAAAATAACCGCAATAATATCCGCAAAAATAACCGCAATGATATCCGCCAAAATAACCGCAATAATATCCGCAAAATTAACCGCAAATATTACAGCAAAATAACCGCAATGATATCCGCAAAAATAACCGCAATAATATCCGCAAAAATAACCGCAATGATATCCGCAAAAAAAACCGCAAATATTACCGCAAAATAACCGCAATGATATCCGCAAAAATAACCGCAATAATATCCGCAAAAATAACCGCAATGATATCCGCAAAAATAACCGCAATAATATCCGCAAAATTAACCGCAAATATTACAGCAAAATAACCGCAATGATGTCCGCAAAAATAACCGCAATAATATCCGCAAAAATAACCGCAATGATATCCGCAAAAATAACCGCAAATATTACCGCAAAATAACCGCAATGATATCCGCAAAAATAACCGCAAATATCACCGCAAAATAACCGCAATGATATCCGCAAAAATAACCGCAATAATATCCGATAAAAAATAAGCGCAATGATATCCGCAAAATTAACCGCAAATATTACAGCAAAATAACCGCAATAATATCCGCAAAAATAACCGCAAATATTACCGCTAAATAACCGCAATAATATCCGCAAAAATAACCGCAAATGTTACCGCAAAATAACCGCAATGATATCCGCAAAAATAACCGCAATAATATCCGCAAAAATAACCGCAATGATATCCGCAAAAATAACCGCAATAATATCCGCAAAATTAACCGCAAATATTACAGCAAAATAACCGCAATGATGTCCGCAAAAATAACCGCAATAATATCCGCAAAAATAACCGCAATGATATCCGCAAAAATAACCGCAAATATTACCGCAAAATAACCGCAATGATATCCGCAAAAATAACCGCAAATATCACCGCAAAATAACCGCAATGATATCTGCAAAAATAACCGCAATAATATCCGCAAAAATAACCGCAATGATATCCGCAAAAATAACCGCAATAATATCCGCAAAAATAACCGCAATGATATCCGCAAAATTAACCGCAAATATTACAGCAAAATAACCGCAATAAGATCCGCAAAAATAACCGCAAATATTACCGCAAAATAACCGCAATGATATCCGCAAAAATAACCGCAAATATCACCGCAAAATAACCGCAATGATATCCGCTAAAATAACCGCAATAATATCCGCAAAAATAACCGCAATGATATCCGCAAAATTAACCGCAAATATTACAGCAAAAAAACCGCAATAATATCCGCAAAAATAACCGCAAATATTACCGCAAAATAACCGCAATGATATCCGCAAAAATAACCGCAATAATATCCGCAAAAATAACCGCAAATGTTACCGCAAAATAACCGCAATGATATCCGCAAAAATAACCGCAATAATATCCGCAAAAATAACCGCAATGATATCCGCAAATTTAACCGCAAATATTACAGCAAAATAACTGCAATAAGATCCGCAAAAATAACCGCAAATATTACCGCAAAATAACCGCAATGATATCAACAAAAATAACCGCCAATATCACCGCAAAATAACCGCAATGATATCCGCAAAAATAACCGCAATAATATCCGCAAAAATAACCGCAATGATATCCGCAAAATTAACCGCAAATATTACAGCAAAAAACTGCAATAATATCCGCAAAAATAACCACAAATATTACCGCAAAATAACCGCAATGATATCCGCAAAAATAACCGCAATAATATCCGCAAAAATAACCGCAATGATATCCGCAAAAATAACCGCAAATATTATAGCAAAATAACCGCAATGATATCCGCAAAAATAACCGCAACGATATCCGCAAAATTAACCGCAAATATTACAGCAAAAAAACCGCAATGATATCCGCAAAAATAACCGCAATAATATCCGCAAAATTAACCGCAAATATTACAGCAAAATAACCGCAATGATATCCGCAAAAATAACCGCAATGATATCCGCAAAAATAACCGCAATGATATCCGCAAAATTAACCGCAAATATTACAGCAAAATAACCGCAATGATATCCGCAAAAATAACCGCAATAATATCCGCAAAAATAACCGCAATGATATCCGCAAAAATAACCGCAAATAATACCGCAAAATAACCGCAATGATATCCGCAAAATTAACCGCAAATATCACCGCAAAATAACCGCAATGATATCCGCAAAAATAACCGCAATGATATCCGCAAAAATAACCGCAATGATATCCGCAAAATTAACCGCAAATATTACAGCAAAATAACCGCAATGATATCCGCAAAAATAACCGCAATAATATCCGCAAAAATAACCGCAATGATATCCGCAAAAATAACCGCAAATATTACCGCAAAATAACCGCAATGATATCCGCAAAATTAACCGCAAATATCACGGCAAAATAACCGCAATGATATCCGCCAAAATAACCGCAATAATATCCGCAAAAATAACCGCAAATATTACCGCAAAATAACCGCAATGATATCCGCAAAAATAACCGCAATTATCACCGCAAAATAACCGCAATGATATCCGCAAAAATAACCGCAATGATATCCGCCAAAATAACCGCAATAATATCCGCAAAATTAACCGCAAATATTACAGCAAAATAACCGCAATAATATCCGCAAAAATAACTGAAAATATTACCGCAAAATAACCGCAATGATATCCGCAAAAATAACCGCAATGATATCCGCAAAAATAACCGCAATAATATCCGCAAAATTAACCGCAAATATTACAGCAAAATAACCGCAATGATATCCGCATAAATAACCGCAATAATATCCGCAAAAATAACCGCAATGATATCCGCAAAAATAACCGCAAATATTACCGCAAAATAACCGCAATGATATCCGCAAAAATAACCGCAAATATCACCGCAAAATAACCGCAATGATATCCGCAAAAATAACCGCAATGATATCCGCAAAAATAACCGCAATAATATCCGCAAAAATAACCGCAATGATATCCGCAAAAATAACCGCAAATATTACCGCAAAATAACCGCAATGATATCCGCAAAAATAACCGCAAATATCACCGCAAAATAACCGCAATGATATCCGCCAAAATAACCGCAATAATATCCGCAAAAATAACCGCAAATATTACCGCAAAATAACCGCAATGATATCCGCAAAAATAACCGCAAATATCACCGCAAAATAACCGCAATGATATCCGCAAAAATAACCGCAATAATATCCGCAAAAATAACCGCTATGATATTCGCAAAATTAACCGCAAATATTACAGCAAAATAACCGCAATAATATCCGCAAAAATAACCGCAAATAATACCGCAAAATAACCGGAATGATATCCGCCAAAAAAACCGCAATAATATCCGCAAAAATAACCGCAAATGTTACCGCAAAATAACCGCAATGATATCCGCAAAAATAACCGCAATAATATCCGCAAAAATAACCGCAAATATCACCGCAAAATAACCGCAATGATATCCGCAAAAATAACCGCAAATATTACCGCAAAATAACCGCAATGATATCCGCAAAAATAACCGCAATGATATCCGCAAAATTAACCGCAAATATTACAGCAAAATAACCGCAATGATATCCGCAAAAATAACCGCAATAATATCCGCAAAAATAACCGCAATGATATCCGCAAAAATAACCGCAAATATTACCGCAAAATAACCGCAATGATATCCGCAAAATTAACCGCAAATATCACCGCAAAATAACCGCAATGATATCCGCAAAAATAACCGCAATGATATCCGCAAAAATAACCGCAATAATATCCGCAAAATTAACCGCAAATATTACAGCAAAATAACCGCAATGATATCCGCAAAAATAACCGCAATAATATCCGCAAAAATTAACGCAATGATATCCGCAAAAATAACCGCAAATATTACCGCAAAATAACCGCAATGATATCCGCAAAAATAACCGCAATAATATCCGCAAAATTAACCGCAAATATTACAGCAAAATAACCGCAATAATATCCGCAAAAATAACCGCAAATATTACCGCAAAATAACCGCAATGATATCCGCAAAAATAACCGCAATAATATCCGCAAAAATAACCGCAATAATATCCGCAAAATTAACCACAAATATTACAGCAAAATAACCGCAATGATATCCGCAAAAATAACCGCAATAATATCCGCAAAAATAACCGCAATGATATCCGCAAAAATAACCGCAAATATTATAGCAAAATAACCGCAATGATATCCGCAAAAATAACCGCAATGATATCCGCAAAATTAACCGCAAATATTACAGCAAAATAACCGCAATGATATCCGCAAAAATAACCGCAATAATATCCGCAAAAATAACCGCAATGATATCCGCAAAAATAACCGCAAATATTACCGCAAAATAACCGCAATGATATCCGCAAAAATATCCGCAAATATCACCGCAAAATAACCGCAATGATATCCGCAAAAATAACCGCAATGATATCCGCAAAAATAACCGCAATAATATCCACAAAATTAACCGCAAATATTACAGCAAAATAACCGCAATGATATCCGCAAAAATAACCGCAATAATATCCGCAAAATTAACCGCAAATATTACAGCAAAATAACAGCAATAATATCCGCAAAAATAACCGCAAATATTACCGCAAAATAACCGCAATGATATCCGCAAAAATAACCGCAATAATATCCGCAAAAATAACCGCAAATGTTACCGCAAAATAACCACAATGATATCCGCAAAAATAACCGCAATAATATCCGCAAAAATAACCGCAAATATCACCGCAAAATAACTGCAATGATATCCGCAAAAATATCCGCAAATATTACCGCAAAATAACCGCAATGATATCCGCAAAAATAACCGCAATGATATCCGCAAAAATAACCGCAATAATATCCGCAAAATTAACCGCAAATATTACAGCAAAATAACCGCAATGATATCCGCAAAAATAACCGCAATAATATCCGCAAAAATAACCGCAAATATTACCGCAAAATAACCGCAATGATATCCGCAAAAATAACCGCAAATATCACCGCAAAATAACCGCAATGATACCCGCTAAAATAACCGCAATAATATCCGCAAAAATAACCGCAATGATATCCGCAAAATTAACCGCAAATATTACCGCAAAATAACCGCAATGATATCCGCAAAAATAACCGCAAATATCACCGCAAAATAACCGCAATGATATCCGCAAAAATAACCGCAATAATATCCGCAAAAATAACCGCAAATATTACCGCAAAATAACCGCAATGATATCCGCAAAAATAACCGCAAATATCACCGCAAAATAACCGCAATGATATCCGCAAAAATAACCGCAATAATATCCGCAAAAATAACCGCAATGATATTCGCAAAATTAACCGCAAATATTACAGCAAAATAACCGCAATAATATCCGCAAAAATAACCGCTAATAATACCGCAAAATAACCGGAATGATATCCGCAAAAAAAACCGCAATAATATCCGCAAAAATAACCGCAAATGTTACCGCAAAATAACCGCAATGATATCCGCAAAAATAACCGCAATAATATCCGCAAAAATAACCGCAATAATATCCGCAAAAATAACCGCAATGATATCCGCAAAAATAACCGCAAATATTACCGCAAAATAACCGCAATGATATCCGCAAAAATAACCGCAATGATATCCGCAAAATTAACCGCAAATATTACAGCAAAATAACCGCAATGATATCCGCAAAAATAACCGCAATAATATCCGCAAAAATAACCGCAATGATATCCGCAAAAATAACCGCAAATATTACCGCAAATAAACCGTAATGATATCCGCAAAAATAACCGCAATAATATCCGCAAAATTAACCGCAAATATTACAGCAAAATAACCGCAATAATATCCGCAAAAATAACCGAAAATATTACCGCAAAATAACCGCAATGATATCCGCAAAAATAACCGCAATAATATCCGCATAATTAACCGCAAATATTACAGCAAAATAACCGCAATGATATCCGCAAAAATAACCGCAAATATTACCGCAAAATAACCGTAATGATATCCGAAAAAATAACCGCAATAATATCCGCAACAATAACCGCAAATGTTACCGCAAAATAACCGCAATGATATCCGCAAAAATAACCGCAATAATATCCGCAAAAATAACCGCAAATATTTCCGCAAAATAACCGCAATGATATCCGCAAAAATAACCGCAATAATATCCGCAAAATTAACCGCAAATATTACAGCAAAATAACCGCAATGATATCCGCAAAAATAACCGCAAATATTACCGCAAAATAACCGCAATGATATCCGCAAAAATAACCGCAAATATTACCGCAAAATAACCGCAATGATATCCGCAAAAATAACCGCAAATATTACCGCAAAATAACCGCAATGATATCCGCAAAAATAACCGCAATAATATCCGCAAAAATAACCGCAATAATATCCGCAAAAATAACCGCAAATGTTAACGCAAAATAACCGCAATGATATCCGCAAAAATAACCGCAATAATATCCGCAAAAATAACCGCAATAATATCCGCAAAAATAACCGCAATGATATCCGCAAAAATAACCGCAATGATATCCGCAAAAATAACCGCAATAATATCCGCAAAAATAACCGCAATGATATCCGCAAAAATAACCGCAAATATTACCGCAAAATAACCGCAATGATATCCGCAAAATTAACCGCAAATATCACCGCAAAATAACCGCAATGATATCCGCAAAAATAACCGCAATGATATCCGCAAAAATAACCGCTATAATATCCGCAAAATTAACCGCAAATATTACAGCAAAATAACCGCAATAATATCCGCAAAAATAACCGCAAATATTACCGCAAAATAACCGCAATGATATCCGCAAAAATAACCGCAATAATATCCGCAAAATTAACCGCAAATATTACAGCAAAATAGCCGCAATAATATCCGCAAAAATAACCGCAAATATTACCGCAAAATAACCGCAATGATATCCGCAAAAATAACCGCAATAATATCCGCAAAAATAACCGCAATAATATCCGCAAAATTAACCACAAATATTACAGCAAAATAACCGCAATGATATCCGCAAAAATAACCGCAATAATATCCGCAAAAATAACCGCAATGATATCCGCAAAAATAACCGCAATAATATCCGCAAAAATAACCGCAATGATATCCGCAAAAATAACCGCAATGATATCCGCAAAATTAACCGCAAATATTACAGCAAAATAACCGCAATGATATCCGCAAAAATAACCGCAATAATATCCGCAAAAATAACCGCAATGATATCTGCAAAAATAACCGCAAATATAACCGCAAAATAACCGCAATGATATCCGCAAAAATAACCGCAAATATCACCGCAAAATAACCGCAATGATATCCGCAAAAATAACCGCAATGATATCCGCAAAAATAACCGCAATAATATCCACAAAATTAACCGCAAATATTACAGCAAAATAACCGCAATGATATCCGCAAAAATAACCGCAATAATATCCGCAAAATTAACCGCAAATATTACAGCAAAATAACCGCAATAATATCCGCAAAAATAACCGCAAATATTACCGCAAAATTACCGCAATGATATCCGCAAAAATAACCGCAATGATATCCGCAAAAATAACCGCAAATATTACCGCAAAATAACCGCAATGATATCCGCAAAATTAACCGCAAATATCACCGCAAAATAACCGCAATGATATCCGCAAAAATAACCGCAATGATATCCGCAAAAATAACCGCAATAATATCCGCAAAATTAACCGCAAATATTACAGCAAAATAACCGCAATAATATCCGCAAAAATAACCGCAAATATTACCGCAAAATAACCGCAATGATATCCGCAAAAATAACCGCAATAATATCCGCAAAATTAACCGCAAATATTACAGCAAAATAGCCGCAATAATAACCGCAAAAATAACCGCAAATATTACCGCAAAATAACCGCAATGATATCCGCAAAAATAACCGCAATAATATCCGCAAAAATAACCGCAATAATATCCGTAAAAATAACCGCAATAATATCCGCAAAATTAACCACAAATATTACAGCAAAATAACCGCAATGATATCCGCAAAAATAACCGCAATAATATCCGCAAAAATAACCGCAATGATATCCGCAAAAATAACCGCAATAATATCCGCAAAAATAACCGCAATGATATCCGCAAAAATAACCGCAATGATATCCGCAAAATTAACCGCAAATATTACAGCAAAATAACCGCAATGATATCCGCAAAAATAACCGCAATAATATCCGCAAAAATAACCGCAATGATATCCGCAAAAATAACCGCAAAATAACCGCAATGATATCCGCAAAAATAACCGCAAATATCACCGCAAAATAACCGCAATGATATCCGCAAAAATAACCGCAATGATATCCGCAAAAATAACCGCAATAATATCCACAAAATTAACCGCAAATATTACAGCAAAATAACCGCAATGATATCCGCAAAAATAACCGCAATAATATCCGCAAAATTAACCGCAAATATTACAGCAAAATAACCGCAATAATATCCGCAAAAATAACCGCAAATATTACCGCAAAATTACCGCAATGATATCCGCAAAAATAACCGCAATAATATCCGCAAAAATAACCGCAAATGTTACCGCAAAATAACCGCAATGATATCCGCAAAAATAACCGCAATAATATCCGCAAAAATAACCGCAAATGTTAACGCAAAATAACCGCAATGATATCCGCAAAAATAACCGCAATAATATCCGCAAAAATAACCGCAATAATATCCGCAAAAATAACCGCAATGATATCCGCAAAAATAACCGCAATGATATCCGCAAAAATAACCGTAATAATATCCGCAAAAATAACCGCAATGATATCCGCAAAAATAACCGCAAATATTACCGCAAAATAACCGCAATGATATCCGCAAAATTAACCGCAAATATCACCGCAAAATAACCGCAATGATATCCGCAAAAATAACCGCAAATATCACCGCAAAATAACCGCAATGATATCCGCAAAATTAACCGCAAATATTACAGCAAAATAACCGCAATAATATCCGCAAAAATAACCGCAAATATTACCGCAAAATAACCGCAATGATATCCGCAAAAATAACCGCAATAATATCCGCAAAATTAACCGCAAATATTACAGCAAAATAACCGCAATAATATCCGCAAAAATAACCGCAAATATTACCGCAAAATAACCGCAATGATATCCGCAAAAATAACCGCAATAATATCCGCAAAAATAACCGCAATAATATCCGCAAAATTAACCACAAATATTACAGCAAAATAACCGCAATGATATCCGCAAAAATAACCGCAATAATATCCGCAAAAATAACCGCAATAATATCCGCAAAAATAACCGCAATGATATCCGCAAAAATAACCGCAATGATATCCGCAAAAATAACCGCAATAATATCCGCAAAAATAACCGCAATGATATCCGCAAAAATAACCGCAAATATTACCGCAAAATAACCGCAATGATATCCGCAAAATTAACCGCAAATATCACCGCAAAATAACCGCAATGATATCCGCAAAAATAACCGCAATGATATCCGCAAAAATAACCGCAATAATATCCGCAAAATTAACCGCAAATATTACAGCAAAATAACCGCAATAATATCCGCAAAAATAACCGCAAATATTACCGCAAAATAACCGCAATGATATCCGCAAAAATAACCGCAATGATATCCGCCAAAATAACCGCAATAATATCCGCAAAAATAACCGCAAATATTACCGCAAAATAACCGCAATGATATCCGCAAAAATAACCGCAAATATCACCGCAAAATAACCGCAATGATATCCGCAAAAATAACCGCAATAATATCCGCAAAAATAACCGCAATGATATTCGCAAAATTAACCGCAAATATTACAGCAAAATAACCGCAATAATATCCGCAAAATTAACCGCAAATATTACAGCAAAATAACCGCAATAATATCCGCAAAAATAACCGCAAATATTACCGCAAAATAACCGCAATGATATCCGCAAAAATAACCGCAATAATATCCGCAAAAATAACCGCAATAATATCCGCAAAATTAACCACAAATATTACAGCAAAATAACCGCAATGATATCCGCAAAAATAACCGCAATAATATCCGCAAAAATAACCGCAATAATATCCGCAAAAATAACCGCAATAATATCCGCAAAAATAACCGCAATGATATCCGCAAAAATAACCGCAAATATTACCGCAAAATAACCGCAATGATATCCGCAAAAATAACCGCAAATATCACCGCAAAATAACCGCAATGATATCCGCCAAAATAACCGCA
This sequence comes from Sisyra terminalis, assembly GCA_958496175.1. NCBI lineage: Eukaryota > Metazoa > Arthropoda > Insecta > Neuroptera > Sisyridae > Sisyra > Sisyra terminalis. Next base: position 137,348 of record CAUEGI010000001.1, read on the forward strand.
ATAATATCCGCAAAAATAACCGCAAATATTACCGCAAAATAACCGCAATGATATCCGCAAAAATAACCGCAAATATCACCGCAAAATAACCGCAATGATATCCGCAAAAATAACCGCAATAATATCCGCAAAAATAACCGCAATGATATTCGCAAAATTAACCGCAAATATTACAGCAAAATAACCGCAATAATATCCGCAAAAATAACCGCAAATAATACCGCAAAATAACCGGAATGATATCCGCCAAAAAAACCGCAATAATATCCGCAAAAATAACCGCAAATGTTACCGCAAAATAACCGCAATGATATCCGCAAAAATAACCGCAATAATATCCGCAAAAATAACCGCAAATATCACCGCAAAATAACCGCAATGATATCCGCAAAAATAACCGCAAATATTACCGCAAAATAACCGCAATGATATCCGCAAAAATAACCGCAATGATATCCGCAAAATTAACCGCAAATATTACAGCAAAATAACCGCAATGATATCCGCAAAAATAACCGCAATAATATCCGCAAAAATAACCGCAATGATATCCGCAAAAATAACCGCAAATATTACCGCAAAATAACCGCAATGATATCCGCAAAATTAACCGCAAATATCACCGCAAAATAACCGCAATGATATCCGCAAAAATAACCGCAAATATTACCGCAAAATAACCGCAATGATATCCGCAAAATTAACCGCAAATATCACCGCAAAATAACCGCAATGATATCCGCAAAAATAACCGCAATGATATCCGCAAAAATAACCGCAATAATATCCGCAAAAATAACCGCAATGATATCCGCAAAAATAACCGCAATAATATCCGCAAAAATAACCGCAATAATATCCGCAAAATTAACCGCAAATATTACAGCAAAATAACCGCAATGATATCCGCAAAAATAACCGCAATAATATCCGCAAAAATAACCGCAATGATATCCGCAAAAATAACCGCAAATATTACCGCAAAATAACCGCAATGATATCCGCAAAAATAACCGCAATAATATCCGATAAAAAATAAGCGCCATGATATCCGCAAAATTAACCGCAAATATTACAGCAAAATAACCGCAATAATATCCGCAAAAATAACCGCAAATATTACCGCCAAATAACCGCAATAATATCCGCAAAAATAACCGCAAATGTTACCGCAAAATAACCGCAATGATATCCGCAAAAATAACCGCAATAATATCCGCAAAAATAATCGCAATGATATCCGCAAAAATAACAGCAATAATATCCGCAAAATTAACCGCAAATATTACAGCAAAATAACCGCAATAATATCCGCAAAAATAACCGCAATGATATCCGCCAAAATAACCGCAATAATATCCGCAAAATTAACCGCAAATATTACAGCAAAATAACCGCAATGATATCCGCAAAAATAACCGCAATAATATCCGCAAAAATAACCGCAATGATATCCGCAAAAAAAACCGCAAAATAACCGCAATGATATCCGCAAAAATAACCGCAATAATATCCGCAAAAATAACCGCAATGATATCCGCAAAAATAACCGCAATAATATCCGCAAAATTAACCGCAAATATTACAGCAAAATAACCGCAATGATGTCCGCAAAAATAACCGCAATAATATCCGCAAAAATAACCGCAATGATATCCGCAAAAATAACCGCAAATATTACCGCAAAATAACCGCAATGATATCCGCAAAAATAACCGCAAATATCACCGCAAAATAACCGCAATGATATCCGCAAAAATAACCGCAATAATATCCGATAAAAAATAAGCGCAATGATATCCGCAAAATTAACTGCAAATATTACAGCAAAATAACCGCAATAATATCCGCAAAAATAACCGCAAATATTACCGCTAAATAACCGCAATAATATCCGCAAAAATAACCGCAAATGTTACCGCAAAATACCCGCAATGATATCCGCAAAAATAACCGCAATAATATCCGCAAAAATAACCGCAATGATATCCGCAAAAATAACCGCAATAATATCCGCAAAAATAACCGCAATGATATCCGCAAAAATAACCGCAATAATATCCGCAAAATTAACCGCAATAATATCCGCAAAAATAACCGCAATGATATCCGCAAAAATAACCGCAAATATTACCGCAAAATAACCGCAATGATATCCGCAAAAATAACCGCAAATATCACCGCAAAATAACCGCAATGATATCCGCAAAAATAACCGCAATAATATCCGCAAAAATAACCGCAATGATATCCGCAAAAATAACCGCAAATATTACCGCAAAATAACCGCAATGATATCCGCAAAAATAACCGCAAATATCACCGCAAAATAACCGCAATGATATCCGCCAAAATAACCGCAATAATATCCGCAAAAATAACCGCAAATATTACCGCAAAATAACCGCAATGATATCCGCAAAAATAACCGCAATTATCACCGCAAAATAACCGCAATGATATCCGCAAAAATAACCGCAATGATATCCGCCAAAATAACCGCAATAATATCCGCAAAATTAACCGCAAATATTACAGCAAAATAACCGCAATAATATCCGCAAAAATAACTGAAAATATTACCGCAAAATAACCGCAATGATATCCGCAAAAATAACCGCAATAATATCCGCAAAAATAACCGCAATGATATCCGCAAAAATAACCGAAAATATTACCGCAAAATAACCGCAATGATATCCGCAAAAATAACCGCAATAATATCCGCAAAATTAACCGCAAATATTACAGCAAAATAACCGCAATGATATCCGCATAAATAACCGCAATAATATCCGCAAAAATAACCGCAATGATATCCGCAAAAATAACCGCAAATATTACCGCAAAATAACCGCAATGATATCCGCAAAAATAACCGCAATAATATCCGCAAAAATAACCGCAAATATCACCGCAAAATAACCGCAATGATATCCGCAAAAATAACCGCAAATATTACCGCAAAATAACCGCAATGATATCCGCAAAAATAACCGCAATGATATCCGCAAAATTAACCGCAAATATTACAGCAAAATAACCGCAATGATATCCGCAAAAATAACCGCAATAATATCCGCAAAAATAACCGCAATGATATCCGCAAAAATAACCGCAAATATTACCGCAAAATAACCGCAATGATATCCGCAAAATTAACCGCAAATATCACCGCAAAATAACCGCAATGATATCCGCAAAAATAACCGCAAATATTACCGCAAAATAACCGCAATGATATCCGCAAAATTAACCGCAAATATCACCGCAAAATAACCGCAATGATATCCGCAAAAATAACCGCAATGATATCCGCAAAAATAACCGCAATAATATCCGCAAAAATAACCGCAATGATATCCGCAAAAATAACCGCAATAATATCCGCAAAAATAACCGCAATAATATCCGCAAAATTAACCGCAAATATTACAGCAAAATAACCGCAATGATATCCGCAAAAATAACCGCAATAATATCCGCAAAAATAACCGCAATGATATCCGCAAAAATAACCGCAAATATTACCGCAAAATAACCGCAATGATATCCGCAAAAATAACCGCAATAATATCCGATAAAAAATAAGCGCCATGATATCCGCAAAATTAACCGCAAATATTACAGCAAAATAACCGCAATAATATCCGCAAAAATAACCGCAAATATTACCGCCAAATAACCGCAATAATATCCGCAAAAATAACCGCAAATGTTACCGCAAAATAACCGCAATGATATCCGCAAAAATAATCGCAATGATATCCGCAAAAATAACAGCAATAATATCCGCAAAATTAACCGCAAATATTACAGCAAAATAACCGCAATAATATCCGCAAAAATAACCGCAATGATATCCGCCAAAATAACCGCAATAATATCCGCAAAATTAACCGCAAATATTACAGCAAAATAACCGCAATGATATCCGCAAAAATAACCGCAATAATATCCGCAAAAATAACCGCAATGATATCCGCAAAAAAAACCGCAAAATAACCGCAATGATATCCGCAAAAATAACCGCAATAATATCCGCAAAAATAACCGCAATGATATCCGCAAAAATAACCGCAATAATATCCGCAAAATTAACCGCAAATATTACAGCAAAATAACCGCAATGATGTCCGCAAAAATAACCGCAATAATATCCGCAAAAATAACCGCAATGATATCCGCAAAAATAACCGCAAATATTACCGCAAAATAACCGCAATGATATCCGCAAAAATAACCGCAAATATCACCGCAAAATAACCGCAATGATATCCGCAAAAATAACCGCAATAATATCCGATAAAAAATAAGCGCAATGATATCCGCAAAATTAACTGCAAATATTACAGCAAAATAACCGCAATAATATCCGCAAAAATAACCGCAAATATTACCGCTAAATAACCGCAATAATATCCGCAAAAATAACCGCAAATATCACCGCAAAATAACCGCAATGATATCCGCAAAAATAACCGCAATAATATCCGCAAAAATAACCGCAATGATATCCGCAAAAATAACCGCAAATATTACCGCAAAATAACCGCAATGATATCCGCAAAAATAACCGCAAATATCACCGCAAAATAACCGCAATGATATCCGCCAAAATAACCGCAATAATATCCGCAAAAATAACCGCAAATATTACCGCAAAATAACCGCAATGATATCCGCAAAAATAACCGCAATTATCACCGCAAAATAACCGCAATGATATCCGCAAAAATAACCGCAATGATATCCGCCAAAATAACCGCAATAATATCCGCAAAATTAACCGCAAATATTACAGCAAAATAACCGCAATAATATCCGCAAAAATAACCGCAATGATATCCGCAAAAATAACCGCAATAATATCCGCAAAATTAACCGCAATAATATCCGCAAAAATAACCGCAATGATATCCGCAAAAATAACCGCAAATATTACCGCAAAATAACCGCAATGATATCCGCAAAAATAACCGCAAATATCACCGCAAAATAACCGCAATGATATCCGCAAAAATAACCGCAATAATATCCGCAAAAATAACCGCAATGATATCCGCAAAAATAACCGCAAATATTACCGCAAAATAACCGCAATGATATCCGCAAAAATAACCGCAAATATCACCGCAAAATAACCGCAATGATATCCGCCAAAATAACCGCAATAATATCCGCAAAAATAACCGCAAATATTACCGCAAAATAACCGCAATGATATCCGCAAAAATAACCGCAATTATCACCGCAAAATAACCGCAATGATATCCGCAAAAATAACCGCAATGATATCCGCCAAAATAACCGCAATAATATCCGCAAAATTAACCGCAAATATTACAGCAAAATAACCGCAATAATATCCGCAAAAATAACTGAAAATATTACCGCAAAATAACCGCAATGATATCCGCAAAAATAACCGCAATAATATCCGCAAAAATAACCGCAATGATATCCGCAAAAATAACCGAAAATATTACCGCAAAATAACCGCAATGATATCCGCAAAAATAACCGCAATAATATCCGCAAAATTAACCGCAAATATTACAGCAAAATAACCGCAATGATATCCGCATAAATAACCGCAATAATATCCGCAAAAATAACCGCAATGATATCCGCAAAAATAACCGCAAATATTACCGCAAAATAACCGCAATGATATCCGCAAAAATAACCGCAAATATTACCGCAAAATAACCGCAATGATATCCGCAAAAATAACCGCAAATATCACCGCAAAATAACCGCAATGATATCCGCAAAAATAACCGCAATAATATCCGATAAAAAATAAGCGCAATGATATCCGCAAAATTAACTGCAAATATTACAGCAAAATAACCGCAATAATATCCGCAAAAATAACCGCAAATATTACCGCTAAATAACCGCAATAATATCCGCAAAAATAACCGCAAATGTTACCGCAAAATACCCGCAATGATATCCGCAAAAATAACCGCAATAATATCCGCAAAAATAACCGCAATGATATCCGCAAAAATAACCGCAATAATATCCGCAAAAATAACCGCAATGATATCCGCAAAAATAACCGCAATAATATCCGCAAAATTAACCGCAATAATATCCGCAAAAATAACCGCAATGATATCCGCAAAAATAACCGCAAATATTACCGCAAAATAACCGCAATGATATCCGCAAAAATAACCGCAAATATCACCGCAAAATAACCGCAATGATATCCGCAAAAATAACCGCAATAATATCCGCAAAAATAACCGCAATGATATCCGCAAAAATAACCGCAAATATTACCGCAAAATAACCGCAATGATATCCGCAAAAATAACCGCAAATATCACCGCAAAATAACCGCAATGATATCCGCCAAAATAACCGCAATAATATCCGCAAAAATAACCGCAAATATTACCGCAAAATAACCGCAATGATATCCGCAAAAATAACCGCAATTATCACCGCAAAATAACCGCAATGATATCCGCAAAAATAACCGCAATGATATCCGCCAAAATAACCGCAATAATATCCGCAAAATTAACCGCAAATATTACAGCAAAATAACCGCAATAATATCCGCAAAAATAACTGAAAATATTACCGCAAAATAACCGCAATGATATCCGCAAAAATAACCGCAATAATATCCGCAAAAATAACCGCAATGATATCCGCAAAAATAACCGAAAATATTACCGCAAAATAACCGCAATGATATCCGCAAAAATAACCGCAATAATATCCGCAAAATTAACCGCAAATATTACAGCAAAATAACCGCAATGATATCCGCATAAATAACCGCAATAATATCCGCAAAAATAACCGCAATGATATCCGCAAAAATAACCGCAAATATTACCGCAAAATAACCGCAATGATATCCGCAAAAATAACCGCAATAATATCCGCAAAAATAACCGCAAATATCACCGCAAAATAACCGCAATGATATCCGCAAAAATAACCGCAAATATTACCGCAAAATAACCGCAATGATATCCGCAAAAATAACCGCAATGATATCCGCAAAATTAACCGCAAATATTACAGCAAAATAACCGCAATGATATCCGCAAAAATAACCGCAATAATATCCGCAAAAATAACCGCAATGATATCCGCAAAAATAACCGCAAATATTACCGCAAAATAACCGCAATGATATCCGCAAAATTAACCGCAAATATCACCGCAAAATAACCGCAATGATATCCGCAAAAATAACCGCAAATATTACCGCAAAATAACCGCAATGATATCCGCAAAATTAACCGCAAATATCACCGCAAAATAACCGCAATGATATCCGCAAAAATAACCGCAATGATATCCGCAAAAATAACCGCAATAATATCCGCAAAAATAACCGCAATGATATCCGCAAAAATAACCGCAATAATATCCGCAAAAATAACCGCAATAATATCCGCAAAATTAACCGCAAATATTACAGCAAAATAACCGCAATGATATCCGCAAAAATAACCGCAATAATATCCGCAAAAATAACCGCAATGATATCCGCAAAAATAACCGCAAATATTACCGCAAAATAACCGCAATGATATCCGCAAAAATAACCGCAATAATATCCGATAAAAAATAAGCGCCATGATATCCGCAAAATTAACCGCAAATATTACAGCAAAATAACCGCAATAATATCCGCAAAAATAACCGCAAATATTACCGCCAAATAACCGCAATAATATCCGCAAAAATAACCGCAAATGTTACCGCAAAATAACCGCAATGATATCCGCAAAAATAATCGCAATGATATCCGCAAAAATAACAGCAATAATATCCGCAAAATTAACCGCAAATATTACAGCAAAATAACCGCAATAATATCCGCAAAAATAACCGCAATGATATCCGCCAAAATAACCGCAATAATATCCGCAAAATTAACCGCAAATATTACAGCAAAATAACCGCAATGATATCCGCAAAAATAACCGCAATAATATCCGCAAAAATAACCGCAATGATATCCGCAAAAAAAACCGCAAAATAACCGCAATGATATCCGCAAAAATAACCGCAATAATATCCGCAAAAATAACCGCAATGATATCCGCAAAAATAACCGCAATAATATCCGCAAAATTAACCGCAAATATTACAGCAAAATAACCGCAATGATGTCCGCAAAAATAACCGCAATAATATCCGCAAAAATAACCGCAATGATATCCGCAAAAATAACCGCAAATATTACCGCAAAATAACCGCAATGATATCCGCAAAAATAACCGCAAATATCACCGCAAAATAACCGCAATGATATCCGCAAAAATAACCGCAATAATATCCGATAAAAAATAAGCGCAATGATATCCGCAAAATTAACTGCAAATATTACAGCAAAATAACCGCAATAATATCCGCAAAAATAACCGCAAATATTACCGCTAAATAACCGCAATAATATCCGCAAAAATAACCGCAAATATCACCGCAAAATAACCGCAATGATATCCGCAAAAATAACCGCAATAATATCCGCAAAAATAACCGCAATGATATCCGCAAAAATAACCGCAAATATTACCGCAAAATAACCGCAATGATATCCGCAAAAATAACCGCAAATATCACCGCAAAATAACCGCAATGATATCCGCCAAAATAACCGCAATAATATCCGCAAAAATAACCGCAAATATTACCGCAAAATAACCGCAATGATATCCGCAAAAATAACCGCAATTATCACCGCAAAATAACCGCAATGATATCCGCAAAAATAACCGCAATGATATCCGCCAAAATAACCGCAATAATATCCGCAAAATTAACCGCAAATATTACAGCAAAATAACCGCAATAATATCCGCAAAAATAACCGCAATGATATCCGCAAAAATAACCGCAATAATATCCGCAAAATTAACCGCAATAATATCCGCAAAAATAACCGCAATGATATCCGCAAAAATAACCGCAAATATTACCGCAAAATAACCGCAATGATATCCGCAAAAATAACCGCAAATATCACCGCAAAATAACCGCAATGATATCCGCAAAAATAACCGCAATAATATCCGCAAAAATAACCGCAATGATATCCGCAAAAATAACCGCAAATATTACCGCAAAATAACCGCAATGATATCCGCAAAAATAACCGCAAATATCACCGCAAAATAACCGCAATGATATCCGCCAAAATAACCGCAATAATATCCGCAAAAATAACCGCAAATATTACCGCAAAATAACCGCAATGATATCCGCAAAAATAACCGCAATTATCACCGCAAAATAACCGCAATGATATCCGCAAAAATAACCGCAATGATATCCGCCAAAATAACCGCAATAATATCCGCAAAATTAACCGCAAATATTACAGCAAAATAACCGCAATAATATCCGCAAAAATAACTGAAAATATTACCGCAAAATAACCGCAATGATATCCGCAAAAATAACCGCAATAATATCCGCAAAAATAACCGCAATGATATCCGCAAAAATAACCGAAAATATTACCGCAAAATAACCGCAATGATATCCGCAAAAATAACCGCAATAATATCCGCAAAATTAACCGCAAATATTACAGCAAAATAACCGCAATGATATCCGCATAAATAACCGCAATAATATCCGCAAAAATAACCGCAATGATATCCGCAAAAATAACCGCAAATATTACCGCAAAATAACCGCAATGATATCCGCAAAAATAACCGCAAATATCACCGCAAAATAACCGCAATGATATCCGCAAAAATAACCGCAATGATATCCGCAAAAATGACCGCAATAATATCCGCAAAAATAACCGCAATGATATCCGCAAAAATAACCGCAAATATTACCGCAAAATAACCGCAATGATATCCGCAAAAATAACCGCAAATATCACCGCAAAATAACCGCAATGATATCCGCCAAAATAACCGCAATAATATCCGCAAAAATAACCGCAAATATTACCGCAAAATAACCGCAATGATATCCGCAAAAATAACCGCAAATATCACCGCAAAATAACCGCAATGATATCCGCAAAAATAACCGCAATAATATCCGCAAAAATAACCGCAATGATATTCGCAAAATTAACCGCAAATATTACAGCAAAATAACCGCAATAATATCCGCAAAAATAACCGCAAATAATACCGCAAAATAACCGGAATGATATCCGCCAAAAAAACCGCAATAATATCCGCAAAAATAACTGCAAATGTTACCGCAAAATAACCGCAATGATATCCGCAAAAATAACCGCAATAATATCCGCAAAAATAACCGCAAATATCACCGCAAAATAACCGCAATGATATCCGCAAAAATAACCGCAAATATTACCGCAAAATAACCGCAATGATATCCGCAAAAATAACCGCAATGATATCCGCAAAATTAACCGCAAATATTACAGCAAAATAACCGCAATGATATCCGCAAAAATAACCGCAATAATATCCGCAAAAATAACCGCAATGATATTCGCAAAATTAACCGCAAATATTACAGCAAAATAACCGCAATAATATCCGCAAAAATAACCGCAAATAATACCGCAAAATAACCGGAATGATATCCGCCAAAAAAACCGCAATAATATCCGCAAAAATAACTGCAAATGTTACCGCAAAATAACCGCAATGATATCCGCAAAAATAACCGCAATAATATCCGCAAAAATAACCGCAATAATATCCGCAAAAATAACCGCAAATGTTAACGCAAAATAACCGCAATGATATCCGCAAAAATAACCGCAATAATATCCGCAAAAATAACCGCAATAATATCCGCAAAAATAACCGCAATGATATCCGCAAAAATAACCGCAATGATATCCGCAAAAATAACCGCAATAATATCCGCAAAAATAACCGCAATGATATCCGCAAAAAAAACCGCAAAATAACCGCAATGATATCCGCAAAAATAACCGCAATAATATCCGCAAAAATAACCGCAATGATATCCGCAAAAATAACCGCAATAATATCCGCAAAATTAACCGCAAATATTACAGCAAAATAACCGCAATGATGTCCGCAAAAATAACCGCAATAATATCCGCAAAAATAACCGCAATGATATCCGCAAAAATAACCGCAAATATTACCGCAAAATAACCGCAATGATATCCGCAAAAATAACCGCAAATATCACCGCAAAATAACCGCAATGATATCCGCAAAAATAACCGCAATAATATCCGATAAAAAATAAGCGCAATGATATCCGCAAAATTAACTGCAAATATTACAGCAAAATAACCGCAATAATATCCGCAAAAATAACCGCAAATATTACCGCTAAATAACCGCAATAATATCCGCAAAAATAACCGCAAATGTTACCGCAAAATACCCGCAATGATATCCGCAAAAATAACCGCAATAATATCCGCAAAAATAACCGCAATGATATCCGCAAAAATAACCGCAATAATATCCGCAAAAATAACCGCAATGATATCCGCAAAAATAACCGCAATAATATCCGCAAAATTAACCGCAATAATATCCGCAAAAATAACCGCAATGATATCCGCAAAAATAACCGCAAATATTACCGCAAAATAACCGCAATGATATCCGCAAAAATAACCGCAAATATCACCGCAAAATAACCGCAATGATATCCGCAAAAATAACCGCAATAATATCCGCAAAAATAACCGCAATGATATCCGCAAAAATAACCGCAAATATTACCGCAAAATAACCGCAATGATATCCGCAAAAATAACCGCAAATATCACCGCAAAATAACCGCAATGATATCCGCCAAAATAACCGCAATAATATCCGCAAAAATAACCGCAAATATTACCGCAAAATAACCGCAATGATATCCGCAAAAATAACCGCAATTATCACCGCAAAATAACCGCAATGATATCCGCAAAAATAACCGCAATGATATCCGCCAAAATAACCGCAATAATATCCGCAAAATTAACCGCAAATATTACAGCAAAATAACCGCAATAATATCCGCAAAAATAACTGAAAATATTACCGCAAAATAACCGCAATGATATCCGCAAAAATAACCGCAATAATATCCGCAAAAATAACCGCAATGATATCCGCAAAAATAACCGAAAATATTACCGCAAAATAACCGCAATGATATCCGCAAAAATAACCGCAATAATATCCGCAAAATTAACCGCAAATATTACAGCAAAATAACCGCAATGATATCCGCATAAATAACCGCAATAATATCCGCAAAAATAACCGCAATGATATCCGCAAAAATAACCGCAAATATTACCGCAAAATAACCGCAATGATATCCGCAAAAATAACCGCAAATATCACCGCAAAATAACCGCAATGATATCCGCAAAAATAACCGCAATGATATCCGCAAAAATGACCGCAATAATATCCGCAAAAATAACCGCAATGATATCCGCAAAAATAACCGCAAATATTACCGCAAAATAACCGCAATGATATCCGCAAAAATAACCGCAAATATCACCGCAAAATAACCGCAATGATATCCGCCAAAATAACCGCAATAATATCCGCAAAAATAACCGCAAATATTACCGCAAAATAACCGCAATGATATCCGCAAAAATAACCGCAAATATCACCGCAAAATAACCGCAATGATATCCGCAAAAATAACCGCAATAATATCCGCAAAAATAACCGCAATGATATTCGCAAAATTAACCGCAAATATTACAGCAAAATAACCGCAATAATATCCGCAAAAATAACCGCAAATAATACCGCAAAATAACCGGAATGATATCCGCCAAAAAAACCGCAATAATATCCGCAAAAATAACTGCAAATGTTACCGCAAAATAACCGCAATGATATCCGCAAAAATAACCGCAATAATATCCGCAAAAATAACCGCAAATATCACCGCAAAATAACCGCAATGATATCCGCCAAAATAACCGCAATAATATCCGCAAAAATAACCGCAAATATTACCGCAAAATAACCGCAATGATATCCGCAAAAATAACCGCAATAATATCCGCAAAATTAACCGCAAATATTACAGCAAAATAACCGCAATGATGTCCGCAAAAATAACCGCAATAATATCCGCAAAAATAACCGCAATGATATCCGCAAAAATAACCGCAAATATTACCGCAAAATAACCGCAATGATATCCGCAAAAATAACCGCAAATATCACCGCAAAATAACCGCAATGATATGCGCAAAAATAACCGCAATAATATCCGATAAAAAATAAGCGCAATGATATCCGCAAAATTAACTGCAAATATTACAGCAAAATAACCGCAATAATATCCGCAAAAATAACCGCAAATATTACCGCTAAATAACCGCAATAATATCCGCAAAAATAACCGCAAATGTTACCGCAAAATACCCGCAATGATATCCGCAAAAATAACCGCAATAATATCCGCAAAAATAACCGCAATGATATCCGCAAAAATAACCGCAATAATATCCGCAAAAATAACCGCAATGATATCCGCAAAAATAACCGCAATAATATCCGCAAAATTAACCGCAATAATATCCGCAAAAATAACCGCAATGATATCCGCAAAAATAACCGCAAATATTACCGCAAAATAACCGCAATGATATCCGCAAAAATAACCGCAAATATCACCGCAAAATAACCGCAATGATATCCGCAAAAATAACCGCAATAATATCCGCAAAAATAACCGCAATGATATCCGCAAAAATAACCGCAAATATTACCGCAAAATAACCGCAATGATATCCGCAAAAATAACCGCAAATATCACCGCAAAATAACCGCAATGATATCCGCCAAAATAACCGCAATAATATCCGCAAAAATAACCGCAAATATTACCGCAAAATAACCGCAATGATATCCGCAAAAATAACCGCAATTATCACCGCAAAATAACCGCAATGATATCCGCAAAAATAACCGCAATGATATCCGCCAAAATAACCGCAATAATATCCGCAAAATTAACCGCAAATATTACAGCAAAATAACCGCAATAATATCCGCAAAAATAACTGAAAATATTACCGCAAAATAACCGCAATGATATCCGCAAAAATAACCGCAATAATATCCGCAAAAATAACCGCAATGATATCCGCAAAAATAACCGAAAATATTACCGCAAAATAACCGCAATGATATCCGCAAAAATAACCGCAATAATATCCGCAAAATTAACCGCAAATATTACAGCAAAATAACCGCAATGATATCCGCATAAATAACCGCAATAATATCCGCAAAAATAACCGCAATGATATCCGCAAAAATAACCGCAAATATTACCGCAAAATAACCGCAATGATATCCGCAAAAATAACCGCAAATATCACCGCAAAATAACCGCAATGATATCCGCAAAAATAACCGCAATGATATCCGCAAAAATGACCGCAATAATATCCGCAAAAATAACCGCAATGATATCCGCAAAAATAACCGCAAATATTACCGCAAAATAACCGCAATGATATCCGCAAAAATAACCGCAAATATCACCGCAAAATAACCGCAATGATATCCGCCAAAATAACCGCAATAATATCCGCAAAAATAACCGCAAATATTACCGCAAAATAACCGCAATGATATCCGCAAAAATAACCGCAAATATCACCGCAAAATAACCGCAATGATATCCGCAAAAATAACCGCAAATATTACCGCAAAATAACCGCAATGATATCCGCAAAATTAACCGCAAATATCACCGCAAAATAACCGCAATGATATCCGCAAAAATAACCGCAAATATCACCGCAAAATAACCGCAATGATATCCGCAAAAATAACCGCAATAATATCCGCAAAAATAACCGCAATGATATTCGCAAAATTAACCGCAAATATTACAGCAAAATAACCGCAATAATATCCGCAAAAATAACCGCAAATAATACCGCAAAATAACCGGAATGATATCCGCCAAAAAAACCGCAATAATATCCGCAAAAATAACTGCAAATGTTACCGCAAAATAACCGCAATGATATCCGCAAAAATAACCGCAATAATATCCGCAAAAATAACCGCAATAATATCCGCAAAATTAACCACAAATATTACAGCAAAATAACCGCAATGATATCCGCAAAAATAACCGCAATAATATCCGCAAAAATAACCGCAATGATATCCGCAAAAATAACCGCAATAATATCCGCAAAAATAACCGCAATGATATCCGCAAAAATAACCGCAATGATATCCGCAAAATTAACCGCAAATATTACAGCAAAATAACCGCAATGATATCCGCAAAAATAACCGCAATAATATCCGCAAAAATAACCGCAATGATATCTGCAAAAATAACCGCAAATATAACCGCAAAATAACCGCAATGATATCCGCAAAAATAACCGCAAATATCACCGCAAAATAACCGCAATGATATCCGCAAAAATAACCGCAATGATATCCGCAAAAATAACCGCAATAATATCCACAAAATTAACCGCAAATATTACAGCAAAATAACCGCAATGATATCCGCAAAAATAACCGCAATAATATCCGCAAAATTAACCGCAAATATTACAGCAAAATAACCGCAATAATATCCGCAAAAATAACCGCAAATATTACCGCAAAATTACCGCAATGATATCCGCAAAAATAACCGCAATGATATCCGCAAAAATAACCGCAAATATTACCGCAAAATAACCGCAATGATATCCGCAAAATTAACCGCAAATATCACCGCAAAATAACCGCAATGATATCCGCAAAAATAACCGCAATGATATCCGCAAAAATAACCGCAATAATATCCGCAAAATTAACCGCAAATATTACAGCAAAATAACCGCAATAATATCCGCAAAAATAACCGCAAATATTACCGCAAAATAACCGCAATGATATCCGCAAAAATAACCGCAATAATATCCGCAAAATTAACCGCAAATATTACAGCAAAATAGCCGCAATAATAACCGCAAAAATAACCGCAAATATTACCGCAAAATAACCGCAATGATATCCGCAAAAATAACCGCAATAATATCCGTAAAAATAACCGCAATAATATCCGCAAAATTAACCACAAATATTACAGCAAAATAACCGCAATGATATCCGCAAAAATAACCGCAATAATATCCGCAAAAATAACCGCAATGATATCCGCAAAAATAACCGCAATAATATCCGCAAAAATAACCGCAATGATATCCGCAAAAATAACCGCAATGATATCCGCAAAATTAACCGCAAATATTACAGCAAAATAACCGCAATGATATCCGCAAAAATAACCGCAATAATATCCGCAAAAATAACCGCAATGATATCCGCAAAAATAACCGCAAAATAACCGCAATGATATCCGCAAAAATAACCGCAAATATCACCGCAAAATAACCGCAATGATATCCGCAAAAATAACCGCAATGATATCCGCAAAAATAACCGCAATAATATCCACAAAATTAACCGCAAATATTACAGCAAAATAACCGCAATGATATCCGCAAAAATAACCGCAATAATATCCGCAAAATTAACCGCAAATATTACAGCAAAATAACCGCAATAATATCCGCAAAAATAACCGCAAATATTACCGCAAAATTACCGCAATGATATCCGCAAAAATAACCGCAATAATATCCGCAAAAATAACCGCAAATGTTACCGCAAAATAACCGCAATGATATCCGCAAAAATAACCGCAATAATATCCGCAAAAATAACCGCAAATGTTAACGCAAAATAACCGCAATGATATCCGCAAAAATAACCGCAATAATATCCGCAAAAATAACCGCAATAATATCCGCAAAAATAACCGCAATGATATCCGCAAAAATAACCGCAATGATATCCGCAAAAATAACCGTAATAATATCCGCAAAAATAACCGCAATGATATCCGCAAAAATAACCGCAAATATTACCGCAAAATAACCGCAATGATATCCGCAAAATTAACCGCAAATATCACCGCAAAATAACCGCAATGATATCCGCAAAAATAACCGCAAATATCACCGCAAAATAACCGCAATGATATCCGCAAAATTAACCGCAAATATTACAGCAAAATAACCGCAATAATATCCGCAAAAATAACCGCAAATATTACCGCAAAATAACCGCAATGATATCCGCAAAAATAACCGCAATAATATCCGCAAAATTAACCGCAAATATTACAGCAAAATAACCGCAATAATATCCGCAAAAATAACCGCAAATATTACCGCAAAATAACCGCAATGATATCCGCAAAAATAACCGCAATAATATCCGCAAAAATAACCGCAATAATATCCGCAAAATTAACCACAAATATTACAGCAAAATAACCGCAATGATATCCGCAAAAATAACCGCAATAATATCCGCAAAAATAACCGCAATAATATCCGCAAAAATAACCGCAATGATATCCGCAAAAATAACCGCAATGATATCCGCAAAAATAACCGCAATAATATCCGCAAAAATAACCGCAATGATATCCGCAAAAATAACCGCAAATATTACCGCAAAATAACCGCAATGATATCCGCAAAATTAACCGCAAATATCACCGCAAAATAACCGCAATGATATCCGCAAAAATAACCGCAATGATATCCGCAAAAATAACCGCAATAATATCCGCAAAATTAACCGCAAATATTACAGCAAAATAACCGCAATAATATCCGCAAAAATAACCGCAAATATTACCGCAAAATAACCGCAATGATATCCGCAAAAATAACCGCAATGATATCCGCCAAAATAACCGCAATAATATCCGCAAAAATAACCGCAAATATTACCGCAAAATAACCGCAATGATATCCGCAAAAATAACCGCAAATATCACCGCAAAATAACCGCAATGATATCCGCAAAAATAACCGCAATAATATCCGCAAAAATAACCGCAATGATATTCGCAAAATTAACCGCAAATATTACAGCAAAATAACCGCAATAATATCCGCAAAATTAACCGCAAATATTACAGCAAAATAACCGCAATAATATCCGCAAAAATAACCGCAAATATTACCGCAAAATAACCGCAATGATATCCGCAAAAATAACCGCAATAATATCCGCAAAAATAACCGCAATAATATCCGCAAAATTAACCACAAATATTACAGCAAAATAACCGCAATGATATCCGCAAAAATAACCGCAATAATATCCGCAAAAATAACCGCAATAATATCCGCAAAAATAACCGCAATAATATCCGCAAAAATAACCGCAATGATATCCGCAAAAATAACCGCAAATATTACCGCAAAATAACCGCAATGATATCCGCAAAAATAACCGCAAATATCACCGCAAAATAACCGCAATGATATCCGCCAAAATAACCGCAATAATATCCGCAAAAATAACCGCAAATATTACCGCAAAATAACCGCAATGATATCCGCAAAAATAACCGCAAATATCACCGCAAAATAACCGCAATGATATCCGCAAAAATAACCGCAATAATATCCGCAAAAATAACCGCAATGATATTCGCAAAATTAACCGCAAATATTACAGCAAAATAACCGCAATAATATCCGCAAAAATAACCGCAAATAATACCGCAAAATAACCGGAATGATATCCGCCAAAAAAACCGCAATAATATCCGCAAAAATAACCGCAAATGTTACCGCAAAATAACCGCAATGATATCCGCAAAAATAACCGCAATAATATCCGCAAAAATAACCGCAAATATCACCGCAAAATAACCGCAATGATATCCGCAAAAATAACCGCAAATATTACCGCAAAATAACCGCAATGATATCCGCAAAAATAACCGCAATGATATCCGCAAAATTAACCGCAAATATTACAGCAAAATAACCGCAATGATATCCGCAAAAATAACCGCAATAATATCCGCAAAAATAACCGCAATGATATCCGCAAAAATAACCGCAAATATTACCGCAAAATAACCGCAATGATATCCGCAAAATTAACCGCAAATATCACCGCAAAATAACCGCAATGATATCCGCAAAAATAACCGCAAATATTACCGCAAAATAACCGCAATGATATCCGCAAAATTAACCGCAAATATCACCGCAAAATAACCGCAATGATATCCGCAAAAATAACCGCAATGATATCCGCAAAAATAACCGCAATAATATCCGCAAAAATAACCGCAATGATATCCGCAAAAATAACCGCAATAATATCCGCAAAAATAACCGCAATAATATCCGCAAAATTAACCGCAAATATTACAGCAAAATAACCGCAATGATATCCGCAAAAATAACCGCAATAATATCCGCAAAAATAACCGCAATGATATCCGCAAAAATAACCGCAATAATATCCGCAAAAATAACCGCAATGATATCCGCAAAAATAACCGCAAATATTACCGCAAAATAACCGCAATGATATCCGCAAAAATAACCGCAATAATATCCGATAAAAAATAAGCGCCATGATATCCGCAAAATTAACCGCAAATATTACAGCAAAATAACCGCAATGATATCCGCAAAAATAACCGCAATAATATCCGCAAAAATAACCGCAATGATATCCGCAAAAATAACCGCAAATATTACCGCAAAATAACCGCAATGATATCCGCAAAATTAACCGCAAATATCACCGCAAAATAACCGCAATGATATCCGCAAAAATAACCGCAAATATTACCGCAAAATAACCGCAATGATATCCGCAAAATTAACCGCAAATATCACCGCAAAATAACCGCAATGATATCCGCAAAAATAACCGCAATGATATCCGCAAAAATAACCGCAATAATATCCGCAAAAATAACCGCAATGATATCCGCAAAAATAACCGCAATAATATCCGCAAAAATAACCGCAATAATATCCGCAAAATTAACCGCAAATATTACAGCAAAATAACCGCAATGATATCCGCAAAAATAACCGCAATAATATCCGCAAAAATAACCGCAATGATATCCGCAAAAATAACCGCAATAATATCCGCAAAAATAACCGCAATGATATCCGCAAAAATAACCGCAAATATTACCGCAAAATAACCGCAATGATATCCGCAAAAATAACCGCAATAATATCCGATAAAAAATAAGCGCCATGATATCCGCAAAATTAACCGCAAATATTACAGCAAAATAACCGCAATAATATCCGCAAAAATAACCGCAAATATTACCGCCAAATAACCGCAATAATATCCGCAAAAATAACCGCAAATGTTACCGCAAAATAACCGCAATGATATCCGCAAAAATAACCGCAATAATATCCGCAAAAATAATCGCAATGATATCCGCAAAAATAACAGCAATAATATCCGCAAAATTAACCGCAAATATTACAGCAAAATAACCGCAATAATATCCGCAAAAATAACCGCAATGATATCCGCCAAAATAACCGCAATAATATCCGCAAAATTAACCGCAAATATTACAGCAAAATAACCGCAATGATATCCGCAAAAATAACCGCAATAATATCCGCAAAAATAACCGCAATGATATCCGCAAAAAAAACCGCAAAATAACCGCAATGATATCCGCAAAAATAACCGCAATAATATCCGCAAAAATAACCGCAATGATATCCGCAAAAATAACCGCAATAATATCCGCAAAATTAACCGCAAATATTACAGCAAAATAACCGCAATGATGTCCGCAAAAATAACCGCAATAATATCCGCAAAAATAACCGCAATGATATCCGCAAAAATAACCGCAAATATTACCGCAAAATAACCGCAATGATATCCGCAAAAATAACCGCAAATATCACCGCAAAATAACCGCAATGATATCCGCAAAAATAACCGCAATAATATCCGATAAAAAATAAGCGCAATGATATCCGCAAAATTAACTGCAAATATTACAGCAAAATAACCGCAATAATATCCGCAAAAATAACCGCAAATATTACCGCTAAATAACCGCAATAATATCCGCAAAAATAACCGCAAATGTTACCGCAAAATACCCGCAATGATATCCGCAAAAATAACCGCAATAATATCCGCAAAAATAACCGCAATGATATCCGCAAAAATAACCGCAATAATATCCGCAAAAATAACCGCAATGATATCCGCAAAAATAACCGCAATAATATCCGCAAAATTAACCGCAATAATATCCGCAAAAATAACCGCAATGATATCCGCAAAAATAACCGCAAATATTACCGCAAAATAACCGCAATGATATCCGCAAAAATAACCGCAAATATCACCGCAAAATAACCGCAATGATATCCGCAAAAATAACCGCAATAATATCCGCAAAAATAACCGCAATGATATCCGCAAAAATAACCGCAAATATTACCGCAAAATAACCGCAATGATATCCGCAAAAATAACCGCAAATATCACCGCAAAATAACCGCAATGATATCCGCCAAAATAACCGCAATAATATCCGCAAAAATAACCGCAAATATTACCGCAAAATAACCGCAATGATATCCGCAAAAATAACCGCAATTATCACCGCAAAATAACCGCAATGATATCCGCAAAAATAACCGCAATGATATCCGCCAAAATAACCGCAATAATATCCGCAAAATTAACCGCAAATATTACAGCAAAATAACCGCAATAATATCCGCAAAAATAACTGAAAATATTACCGCAAAATAACCGCAATGATATCCGCAAAAATAACCGCAATAATATCCGCAAAAATAACCGCAATGATATCCGCAAAAATAACCGAAAATATTACCGCAAAATAACCGCAATGATATCCGCAAAAATAACCGCAATAATATCCGCAAAATTAACCGCAAATATTACAGCAAAATAACCGCAATGATATCCGCATAAATAACCGCAATAATATCCGCAAAAATAACCGCAATGATATCCGCAAAAATAACCGCAAATATTACCGCAAAATAACCGCAATGATATCCGCAAAAATAACCGCAAATATCACCGCAAAATAACCGCAATGATATCCGCAAAAATAACCGCAATGATATCCGCAAAAATGACCGCAATAATATCCGCAAAAATAACCGCAATGATATCCGCAAAAATAACCGCAAATATTACCGCAAAATAACCGCAATGATATCCGCAAAAATAACCGCAAATATCACCGCAAAATAACCGCAATGATATCCGCCAAAATAACCGCAATAATATCCGCAAAAATAACCGCAAATATTACCGCAAAATAACCGCAATGATATCCGCAAAAATAACCGCAAATATCACCGCAAAATAACCGCAATGATATCCGCAAAAATAACCGCAATAATATCCGCAAAAATAACCGCAATGATATTCGCAAAATTAACCGCAAATATTACAGCAAAATAACCGCAATAATATCCGCAAAAATAACCGCAAATAATACCGCAAAATAACCGGAATGATATCCGCCAAAAAAACCGCAATAATATCCGCAAAAATAACTGCAAATGTTACCGCAAAATAACCGCAATGATATCCGCAAAAATAACCGCAATAATATCCGCAAAAATAACCGCAATAATATCCGCAAAAATAACCGCAATGATATCCGCAAAAATAACCGCAAATATTACCGCAAAATAACCGCAATGATATCCGCAAAAATAACCGCAATGATATCCGCAAAATTAACCGCAAATATTACAGCAAAATAACCGCAATGATATCCGCAAAAATAACCGCAATAATATCCGCAAAAATAACCGCAATGATATCCGCAAAAATAACCGCAAATATTACCGCAAAATAACCGCAATGATATCCGCAAAATTAACCGCAAATATCACCATAAAATAACCGCAATGATATCCGCAAAAATAACCGCAATGATATCCGCAAAAATAACCGCAATAATATCCGCAAAATTAACCGCAAATATTACAGCAAAATAACCGCAATGATATCCGCAAAAATAACCGCAATAATATCCGCAAAAATTAACGCAATGATATCCGCAAAAATAACCGCAAATATTACCGCAAAATAACCGCAATGATATCCGCAAAAATAACCGCAATAATATCCGCAAAATTAACCGCAAATATTACAGCAAAATAACCGCAATAATATCCGCAAAAATAACCGCAAATATTACCGCAAAATAACCGCAATGATATCCGCAAAAATAACCGCAATAATATCCGCAAAAATAACCGCAATGATATCCGCAAAAATAACCGCAAATATTACCGCAAAATAACCGCAATGATATCCGCAAAAATAACCGCAATTATCACCGCAAAATAACCGCAATGATATCCGCAAAAATAACCGCAATGATATCCGCCAAAATAACCGCAATAATATCCGCAAAATTAACCGCAAATATTACAGCAAAATAACCGCAATAATATCCGCAAAAATAACTGAAAATATTACCGCAAAATAACCGCAATGATATCCGCAAAAATAACCGCAATAATATCCGCAAAAATAACCGCAATGATATCCGCAAAAATAACCGAAAATATTACCGCAAAATAACCGCAATGATATCCGCAAAAATAACCGCAATAATATCCGCAAAATTAACCGCAAATATTACAGCAAAATAACCGCAATGATATCCGCATAAATAACCGCAATAATATCCGCAAAAATAACCGCAATGATATCCGCAAAAATAACCGCAAATATTACCGCAAAATAACCGCAATGATATCCGCAAAAATAACCGCAAATATCACCGCAAAATAACCGCAATGATATCCGCAAAAATAACCGCAATGATATCCGCAAAAATGACCGCAATAATATCCGCAATATCCGCAAAAATAACCGCAATGATATCCGCAAAAATAACCGCAAATATTACCGCAAAATAACCGCAATGATATCCGCAAAAATAACCGCAAATATCACCGCAAAATAACCGCAATGATATCCGCCAAAATAACCGCAATAATATCCGCAAAATAACCGCAAATATTACCGCAAAATAACCGCAATGATATCCGCAAAATAACCGCAAATATCACCGCAAAATAACCGCAATGATATCCGCAAAAATAACCGCAATAATATCCGCAAAAATAACCGCAATGATATTCGCAAAATTAACCGCAAATATTACAGCAAAATAACCGCAATAATATCCGCAAAAATAACCGCAAATAATACCGCAAAATAACCGGAATGATATCCGCCAAAAAACCGCAATAATATCCGCAAAAAAAACTGCAAATGTTACCGCAAAATAACCGCAATGATATCCGCAAAAATAACCGCAATAATATCCGCAAAAATAACCGCAAATATCACCGCAAAATAACCGCAATGATATCCGCAAAAATAACCGCAAATATTACCGCAAAATAACCGCAATGATATCCGCAAAAATAACCGCAATGATATCCGCAAAATTAACCGCAAATATTACAGCAAAATAACCGCAATGATATCCGCAAAAATAACCGCAATAATATCCGCAAAAATAACCGCAATGATATCCGCAAAAATAACCGCAAATATTACCGCAAAATAACCGCAATGATATCCGCAAAATTAACCGCAAATATCACCATAAAATAACCGCAATGATATCCGCAAAAATAACCGCAATGATATCCGCAAAAATAACCGCAATAATATCCGCAAAATTAACCGCAAATATTACAGCAAAATAACCGCAATGATATCCGCAAAAATAACCGCAATAATATCCGCAAAAATTAACGCAATGATATCCGCAAAAATAACCGCAAATATTACCGCAAAATAACCGCAATGATATCCGCAAAAATAACCGCAATAATATCCGCAAAATTAACCGCAAATATTACAGCAAAATAACCGCAATAATATCCGCAAAAATAACCGCAAATATTACCGCAAAATAACCGCAATGATATCCGCAAAAATAACCGCAATAATATCCGCAAAAATAACCGCAAGATATCCGCAAAAATAACCGCCAATATCACCGCAAAATAACCGCAATGATATCCGCAAAAATAACCGCAATAATATCCGCAAAAATAACCGCAATGATATCCGCAAAAATAACCGCAAATATTACCGCAAAATAACCGCAATGATATCCGCAAAAATAACCGCAAATATCACCGCAAAATAACCGCAATGATATCCGCAAAAAATAACCGCAATAATATCCGCAAAAATAACCGCAATGATATCCGCAAAAATAACCGCAAATATTACCGCAAAATAACCGCAATGATATCCGCAAAAATAACCGCAAATATCACCGCAAAATAACCGCAATGATATCCGCCAAAATAACCGCAATAATATCCGCAAAAATAACCGCAAATATTACCGCAAAATAACCGCAATGATATCCGCAAAAATAACCGCAATTATCACCGCAAAATAACCGCAATGATATCCGCAAAAATAACCGCAATGATATCCGCCAAAATAACCGCAATAATATCCGCAAAATTAACCGCAAATATTACAGCAAAATAACCGCAATAATATCCGCAAAAATAACTGAAAATATTACCGCAAAATAACCGCAATGATATCCGCAAAAATAACCGCAATAATATCCGCAAAAATAACCGCAATGATATCCGCAAAATAACCGAAAATATTACCGCAAAATAACCGCAATGATATCCGCAAAAATAACCGCAATAATATCCGCAAAATTAACCGCAAATATTACAGCAAAATAACCGCAATGATATCCGCATAAATAACCGCAATAATATCCGCAAAAATAACCGCAATGATATCCGCAAAATAACCGCAAATATTACCGCAAAATAACCGCAATGATATCCGCAAAAATAACCGCAATAATATCCGCAAAATTAACCGCAAATATTACAGCAAAATAACCGCAATGATGTCCGCAAAAATAACCGCAATAATATCCGCAAAAATAACCGCAATGATATCCGCAAAAATAACCGCAAATATTACCGCAAAATAACCGCAATGATATCCGCAAAAATAACCGCAAATATCACCGCAAAATAACCGCAATGATATCTGCAAAAATAACCGCAATAATATCCGCAAAAATAACCGCAATGATATCCGCAAAAATAACCGCAATAATATCCGCAAAAATAACCGCAATGATATCCGCAAAATTAACCGCAAATATTACAGCAAAATAACCGCAATAAGATCCGCAAAAATAACCGCAAATATTACCGCAAAATAACCGCAATGATATCCGCAAAAATAACCGCAAATATCACCGCAAAATAACCGCAATGATATCCGCTAAAATAACCGCAATAATATCCGCAAAAATAACCGCAATGATATCCGCAAAATTAACCGCAAATATTACAGCAAAAAAACCGCAATAATATCCGCAAAAATAACCGCAAATATTACCGCAAAATAACCGCAATGATATCCGCAAAAATAACCGCAATAATATCCGCAAAAATAACCGCAAATGTTACCGCAAAATAACCGCAATGATATCCGCAAAAATAACCGCAATAATATCCGCAAAAATAACCGCAATAATATCCGCAAAAATACCCGCAAATATAACAGCAAAATAACCGCAATGATATCCGCAAAAATAACCGCAATAATATCCGCAAAAATAACCGCAATGATATCCGCAAAAATAACCGCAATAATATCCGCAAAATAACCGCAATGATATCCGCAAAAATAACCGCAAATATTACAGCAAAATAACCGCAATGATATCGGCAAAAATAACCGCAATAATATCCGCAAAAATAACCGCAATGATATCCGCAAAAATAACCGCAATAATATCCGCAAAAATAACCGCAATGATATCCGCAAATTTAACCGCAAATATTACAGCAAAATAACTGCAATAAGATCCGCAAAAATAACCGCAAATATTACCGCAAAATAACCGCAATGATATCCGCAAAAATAACCGCCATATCACCGCAAAATAACCGCAATGATATCCGCAAAAATAACCGCAATAATATCCGCAAAAATAACCGCAAATATCACCGCAAAATAACCGCAATGATATCCGCAAAATAACCGCAAATATTACCGCAAAATAACCGCAATGATATCCGCAAAAATAACCGCAATGATATCCGCAAAATTAACCGCAAATATTACAGCAAAATAACCGCAATGATATCCGCAAAAATAACCGCAATAATATCCGCAAAAATAACCGCAATGATATCCGCAAAAATAACCGCAAATATTACCGCAAAATAACCGCAATGATATCCGCAAAATTAACCGCAAATATCACCATAAAATAACCGCAATGATATCCGCAAAATAACCGCAATGATATCCGCAAAAATAACCGCAATAATATCCGCAAAATTAACCGCAAATATTACAGCAAAATAACCGCAATGATATCCGCAAAAATAACCGCAATAATATCCGCAAAAATTAACGCAATGATATCCGCAAAAATAACCGCAAATATTACCGCAAAATAACCGCAATGATATCCGCAAAAATAACCGCAATAATATCCGCAAAATTAACCGCAAATATTACAGCAAAATAACCGCAATAATATCCGCAAAAATAACCGCAAATATTACCGCAAAATAACCGCAATGATATCCGCAAAAATAACCGCAATAATATCCGCAAAAATAACCGCAATGATATCCGCAAAAATAACCGCCAATATCACCGCAAAATAACCGCAATGATATCCGCAAAAATAACCGCAATAATATCCGCAAAAATAACCGCAATGATATCCGCAAAAATAACCGCAATATTACCGCAAAATAACCGCAATGATATCCGCAAAAATAACCGCAAATATCACCGCAAAATAACCGCAATGATATCCGCAAAAATAACCGCAATAATATCCGCAAAAATAACCGCAATGATATCCGCAAAAATAACCGCAAATATTACCGCAAAATAACCGCAATGATATCCGCAAAAATAACCGCAAATATCACCGCAAAATAACCGCAATGATATCCGCCAAAATAACCGCAATAATATCCGCAAAAATAACCGCAAATATTACCGCAAAATAACCGCAATGATATCCGCAAAAATAACCGCAATTATCACCGCAAAATAACCGCAATGATATCCGCAAAAATAACCGCAATGATATCCGCCAAAATAACCGCAATAATATCCGCAAAATTAACCGCAAATATTACAGCAAAATAACCGCAATAATATCCGCAAAAATAACTGAAAATATTACCGCAAAATAACCGCAATGATATCCGCAAAAATAACCGCAATAATATCCGCAAAAATAACCGCAATGATATCCGCAAAAATAACCGAAAATATTACCGCAAAATAACCGCAATGATATCCGCAAAAATAACCGCAATAATATCCGCAAAATTAACCGCAAATATTACAGCAAAATAACCGCAATGATATCCGCATAAATAACCGCAATAATATCCGCAAAAATAACCGCAATGATATCCGCAAAAATAACCGCAAATATTACCGCAAAATAACCGCAATGATATCCGCAAAAATAACCGCAATAATATCCGCAAAATTAACCGCAAATATTACAGCAAAATAACCGCAATGATGTCCGCAAAAATAACCGCAATAATATCCGCAAAAATAACCGCAATGATATCCGCAAAAATAACCGCAAATATTACCGCAAAATAACCGCAATGATATCCGCAAAAATAACCGCAAATATCACCGCAAAATAACCGCAATGATATCTGCAAAAATAACCGCAATAATATCCGCAAAAATAACCGCAATGATATCCGCAAAAATAACCGCAATAATATCCGCAAAAATAACCGCAATGATATCCGCAAAATTAACCGCAAATATTACAGCAAAATAACCGCAATAAGATCCGCAAAAATAACCGCAAATATTACCGCAAAATAACCGCAATGATATCCGCAAAAATAACCGCAAATATCACCGCAAAATAACCGCAATGATATCCGCTAAAATAACCGCAATAATATCCGCAAAATAACCGCAATGATATCCGCAAAATTAACCGCAATTATTACAGCAAAAAAAACCGCAATAATATCCGCAAAAATAACCGCAAATATTACCGCAAAATAACCGCAATGATATCCGCAAAAATAACCGCAATAATATCCGCAAAAATAACCGCAAATGTTACCGCAAAATAACCGCAATGATATCCGCAAAAATAACCGCAATAATATCCGCAAAAATAACCGCAATAATATCCGCAAAAATACCCGCAAATATAACAGCAAAATAACCGCAATGATATCCGCAAAAATAACCGCAATAATATCCGCAAAAATAACCGCAATGATATCCGCAAAAATAACCGCAATAATATCCGCAAAATAACCGCAATGATATCCGCAAAAATAACCGCAAATATTACAGCAAAATAACCGCAATGATATCGGCAAAAATAACCGCAATAATATCCGCAAAAATAACCGCAATGATATCCGCAAAAATAACCGCAATAATATCCGCAAAAATAACCGCAATGATATCCGCAAATTTAACCGCAAATATTACAGCAAAATAACTGCAATAAGATCCGCAAAAATAACCGCAAATATTACCGCAAAATAACCGCAATGATATCCGCAAAAATAACCGCCAATATCACCGCAAAATAACCGCAATGATATCCGCAAAAATAACGCAATAATATCCGCAAAAATAACCGCAATGATATCCGCAAAAATAACCGCAAATATTACCGCAAAATAACCGCAATGATATCCGCAAAAATAACCGCAAATATCACCGCAAAATAACCGCAATGATATCCGCAAAAATAACCGCAATAATATCCGCAAAAATAACCGCAATGATATCCGCAAAAATAACCGCAAATATTACCGCAAAATAACCGCAATGATATCCGCAAAAATAACCGCAAATATCACCGCAAAATAACCGCAATGATATCCGCCAAAATAACCGCAATAATATCCGCAAAAATAACCGCAAATATTACCGCAAAATAACCGCAATGATATCCGCAAAAATAACCGCAATTATCACCGCAAAATAACCGCAATGATATCCGCAAAAATAACCGCAATGATATCCGCCAAAATAACCGCAATAATATCCGCAAAATTAACCGCAAATATTACAGCAAAATAACCGCAATAATATCCGCAAAAATAACTGAAAATATTACCGCAAAATAACCGCAATGATATCCGCAAAAATAACCGCAATAATATCCGCAAAAATAACCGCAATGATATCCGCAAAAATAACCGAAAATATTACCGCAAAAATAACCGCAATGATATCCGCAAAAATAACCGCAATAATATCCGCAAAATTAACCGCAAATATTACAGCAAAATAACCGCAATGATATCCGCATAAATAACCGCAATAATATCCGCAAAAATAACCGCAATGATATCCGCAAAAATAACCGCAAATATTACCGCAAAATAACCGCAATGATATCCGCAAAAATAACCGCAAATATCACCGCAAAATAACCGCAATGATATCCGCAAAAATAACCGCAATGATATCCGCAAAAATGACCGCAATAATATCCGCAAAAATAACCGCAATGATATCCGCAAAAATAACCGCAAATATTACCGCAAAATAACCGCAATGATATCCGCAAAAATAACCGCAAATATCACCGCAAAATAACCGCAATGATATCCGCCAAATAACCGCAATAATATCCGCAAAAATAACCGCAAATATTACCGCAAAATAACCGCAATGATATCCGCAAAAATAACCGCAAATATCACCGCAAAATAACCGCAATGATATCCGCAAAAATAACCGCAATAATATCCGCAAAAATAACCGCAATGATATTCGCAAAATTAACCGCAAATATTACAGCAAAATAACCGCAATAATATCCGCAAAAATAACCGCAAATAATACCGCAAAATAACCGGAATGATATCCGCCAAAAAAACCGCAATAATATCCGCAAAAATAACTGCAAATGTTACCGCAAAATAACCGCAATGATATCCGCAAAAATAACCGCAATAATATCCGCAAAAATAACCGCAAATATCACCGCAAAATAACCGCAATGATATCCGCAAAAATAACCGCAAATATTACCGCAAAATAACCGCAATGATATCCGCAAAAATAACCGCAATGATATCCGCAAAATTAACCGCAAATATTACAGCAAAATAACCGCAATGATATCCGCAAAAATAACCGCAATAATATCCGCAAAAATAACCGCAATGATATCCGCAAAAATAACCGCAAATATTACCGCAAAATAACCGCAATGATATCCGCAAAATTAACCGCAAATATCACCATAAAATAACCGCAATGATATCCGCAAAAATAACCGCAATGATATCCGCAAAAATAACCGCAATAATATCCGCAAAATTAACCGCAAATATTACAGCAAAATAACCGCAATGATATCCGCAAAAATAACCGCAATAATATCCGCAAAAATTAACGCAATGATATCCGCAAAAATAACCGCAAATATTACCGCAAAATAACCGCAATGATATCCGCAAAAATAACCGCAATAATATCCGCAAAATTAACCGCAAATATTACAGCAAAATAACCGCAATAATATCCGCAAAAATAACCGCAAATATTACCGCAAAATAACCGCAATGATATCCGCAAAAATAACCGCAATAATATCCGCAAAAATAACCGCAATAATATCCGCAAAATTAACCACAAATATTACAGCAAAATAACCGCAATGATATCCGCAAAAATAACCGCAATAATATCCGCAAAAATAACCGCATTGATATCCGCAAAAATAACCGCAAATATTATAGCAAAATAACCGCAATGATATCCGCAAAAATAACCGCAATAATATCCGCAAAAATAACCGCAATGATATCCGCAAAAATAACCGCAAATATTACCGCAAAATAACCGCAATGATATCCGCAAAAATATCCGCAAATATCACCGCAAAATAACCGCAATGATATCCGCAAAAATAACCGCAATGATATCCGCAAAATAACCGTAATAATATCCACAAAATTAACCGCAAATATTACAGCAAAATAACCGCAATGATATCCGCAAAAATAACCGCAATAATATCCGCAAAATTAACCGCAAATATTACAGCAAAATAACCGCAATAATATCCGCAAAAATAACCGCAAATATTACCGCAAAATAACCGCAATGATATCCGCAAAAATAACCGCAATAATATCCGCAAAAATAACCGCAATGATATCCGCAAAAATAACCGCAAATATTATAGCAAAATAACCGCAATAATATCCGCAAAAATAACCGCAAATATCACCGCAAAATAACTGCAATGATATCCGCAAAAATATCCGCAAATATTACCGCAAAATAACCGCAATGATATCCGCAAAAATAACCGCAATGATATCCGCAAAAATAACCGCAATAATATCCGCAAAATTAACCGCAAATATTACAGCAAAATAACCGCAATGATATCCGCAAAAATAACCGCAATAATATCCGCAAAATAACCGCAAATATTACCGCAAAATAACCGCAATGATATCCGCAAAAATAACCGCAAATATCACCGCAAAATAACCGCAATGATACCCGCTAAAATAACCGCAATAATATCCGCAAAAATAACCGCAATGATATCCGCAAAATTAACCGCAAATATTACCGCAAAATAACCGCAATGATATCCGCAAAAATAACCGCAAATATCACCGCAAAATAACCGCAATGATATCCGCAAAAATAACCGCAATAATATCCGCAAAAATAACCGCAAATATTACCGCAAAATAACCGCAATGATATCCGCAAAAATAACCGCAAATATCACCGCAAAATAACCGCAATGATATCCGCAAAAATAACCGCAATAATATCCGCAAAAATAACCGCAATGATATTCGCAAAATTAACCGCAAATATTACAGCAAAATAACCGCAATAATATCCGCAAAAATAACCGCTAATAATACCGCAAAATAACCGGAATGATATCC